>JAENRT010000089.1:0-115018 GCA_032173475.1 Amanita phalloides
TTTGTGCCATAACAAGCTGGTACTTGAGCTGTCTTGGTAAGTTCGACTTAAATTGTTATGATGACAAGTTGTTGTCCAATCTAATCAATGACATAATGCCATGAGGATTGTCCAAGACAATAACAAAGTAGAGTCTGGCAAAACGCAATTGAGTAGACAGTGCTAAGTCCAATGAAGGAGACTCAGGCTTGAGACGAGTGAGGCAGATGAGAGTGCTTGAACAATGACTTTGACAATCTCACCAGAACTAGGAGTTCCCAGAGATGTATTACAAGCTAAGTCAAACTTAAGGTTCAACCTAAGACAAACTCTAGTATTTATACATGAACCTACTGTCTGTAAAAGGTAAGGAATGTACTAGAGAATGATATCATAGCGACATCATAGAAATGAAGGCATATGTCATAGATGGAAAGGGTCATGCTTATGTGAGTAGTGACATTGCATAAGCATAGAATGAGGTGGCGATGCATAGGAGTTCGTAAAAGGAAGGTGCTGACATAAGAAAATGAAAATGTTCACATGGGTTGTAACACTCTTGACCCACCTGGTGTCTTGGGCAAGGAGTTACTGCATGTAGAACTCTGTCAGTAATATGGCGAGCAATGGGACTTGCACCTGACTGGCATGCTGTGGCTCTGGGGCAGACATTCTCTTCATCACTTGGGATAGAAATGGTGTTGTTATCGAGAATTTCCTCATTGTCCAGATTGCGTGAACCCACCTTTTGATTCATCAGCTCATTGATTTCATGAGCACGCTCAACATGTGGTGGGCATTCAGCATCTCTGGTGGGCTTTGAAGTCTTAAGAATCTGTTTAGGAAGTTATCCATGGATTCAAAAAACATCAACAACAGTTACCTGTTTAAATTTCAACTCCAGTGACTTTGGAGTTCTTGATGGGCACCCATTCTCCTGAGACCATGAATTGAATGCATCGCCAACACTATTCCATCCTTGACCACCAAGAGGCAGATGTTCCTCAATGAGGTCAAAGAGAGCATCAATATCAGCGCTGGAGTAGTTAGCGGCTCCAGAGATGCAACCTCTTTGCTTTTTGACAGGTGGTGGTTGATTGTTGATGTGTCGCTTTTGCTTGCCTGTAACAGGGGGATTGTGTAGATTACCCTTCATTTTAGATGAGGGAGCATGATGAGAACCTGTGGTTTTAGTTGCAGGATGGGCGATTTCTGATGCAAGTACATGTGGAGGGGGGAACTTGTCATCACTGGGGGCAGGAAGTGGAATATCCACTGGATTAACATGAACTACATGATTTGTCGATGGAGGAACTGGTCCTAGCTGCATCACTTGGGCTTGAGACAAATATGATAATGGATTCATGGGAATACCATGGGTCTAGTAGGCAGAGATTAGGAAGAATAACCTTTTGAAGAAGCAATAATACTACATAGCGATAAGGAGTGTAGAAAGGGGCTGTGGCCAAACCTGAAACTTGGCTCAACAGTGGCTGGTGCATAAAATTTGGCACTCCTGAAAGCAAATTGCTGATAGGAGGAAGCTGTAAAGTTGCAAATTCAGACAAGTAAGGAAACAAATTGAAATGAAATACTACCATGATGGTGTTGCCCTGGAAATTTGCATGAGCATCATGCCTGTTGTGACTCTGAGCATGTCCAGAATTGTTTTGATCCTGCAAGTGAACAGGGTGCATAGCAGTAATGAGTGTGGAGAAAGGAGTGTAGATAGAAATGAGAATTCAAATGTGAAGAGAAGATGATGAGATGTACATTTAATGGGATACTTATACAAATTCTGTGCCAGGTTGAGATGAGTGCATGCCATCCAATGCCCTTCCATCACTCATCACTGACATTGTCTCATTGCCAGGGTTTATCATCATGTGCCTCATCATATGTGCTATGTGTTATTGTATCAGCACATTCATCATTCCAGTAATATGCTATACTCACCAAGAATCTATAGCATGGTTGTTGGTCATCACCTGATGCTCATCACCAGGGTTTATTGTCACACACATTGTCTTAGTACTTGGCTATACACCATATCAGCATTTTCATCACTCCACTAACTTGCTACTTACTCATACCTCCACTCATAGGTGCCCATTTGTGGTGGTGATAACATAGAGGAGGGAGTGCAAACATAATGGAAGGATGTTGTGCTGGGGATAGAGCATTGCAATTATTGCTCTTCAATGAGGAATACCTAGCAGGAGGGAGACAATGCAAAGGAGGGGAGACAATGCAAAGGAGGGGAGATAACACTGGTGAGATAACACTGGATGGAGATAAATGATCCCGATCACCTTCCTAACAAGGGCTAGGAACGCAGAATTTGGTCTGGAGGGGGGGGTAGGAGGCCTCCTTCAAATCAAAGTTTAGAAATGGTCGGTTTTCCATCAAACAGGACCCCGAACCTAAGCGACGTCAAGCGGCACCCTGGCGATAGCCATTTCGAGCGATTTAGAAAATAATCTAGGTTTCTAAACCCTGCGGATAGTCACCCACTTACAAACAATGAAATAGTCATCACGTGGCTCAGGGCAAGGGGAAATTAGCATACTAGTCTAGCCAGTTGCAATGACTTGTTAATTGTGAAGAATCGCCTGTGGCTCCACGTGGAACATTGTGCCCGCCTTACCTATGTCCATGCTCTCCATCAACTGCTTTCTTCTTGGTCACTCGTCAGAAGTTTTCGTGGTCAAGATTCCGAAGACCGAGAACGTCAAGATCCTCAAAATCTTGATCAAGGAACAGTCCACTCTCCTCAATCATGTTCTTGCCTCGCAGCTCACCACCTGGAAGGTGTCTCTCCCTATGGAAGCCATGACGCCAGAACTCACAGTTGATGAGGTTGAAGCACAGAAATTAAGCCCTTTGAAGAAGAAGATCTTTTCATTTTTCGATGAAGCTCTGGTGGATGAGCATGTACACATTTTGGTACAAGTGTCTGCTGGTGCGCTCCATAAACGCTTTCTTGACTTAAGCTGACATTTTTTCCGTGTTGCATACGATCTCATTGGTGCTGTTCAGATGTGAACCGCGCATTCGACCCCACGCAACTTCTCTCCCTCAATTGCATCATTCTTGGCGATGATCCGAAGGAGGGCTTTACTGTCAAGATTCCGAAGACTGACAATGTCAGCGCTCTCAAAGACCTGATCAAGGAGAAGAAGAAGCCTCGTTTCGACAACGTTGAGACCTCGAAGCTTATCCTCAGCCAGGTTTCCCTACCCTTGGATGATGACCTCGAAGAAAGCCTCAAAAATGTCAATTTTACACCATTAGATTTCTTCCAACTACTCTCGCAAGTGTTCCCTCATGTTGAAAAGGATCACCTGCATATCGTCGTTCAAGCACCAACTAATGGTGAGCCTATTTCAGTCTTTCTCCATGTCATATTGATGTTGTTCAGAGGGCCTGGGTACTGAAGATGCAGGAGAAGAGGAGAAGAGAGATCGGGTCAACGCCTTGCAAAAAAGTGCGCTTTTTCTTCCTTCTTTTGCCATCCTTGATAACAACATTTGACAGGGTATAACAGCGCCATGTTGCGCATCTTGAAAGCGGGGACTCCCGCATATTCATCAAAGTCATCACGTTACATAAAATCCCAGATCGCTTACTGCATCTATGATGGTCGCTACAGGGCAGATAAACCCAGGACGAGCATCGCACCTCCAGTTCAATTGTTTCACCCTGCCTTTGGACATTTCTTGGATGATATGAAGAGCAATCACCCTCTTCCCGACAACATCATTCTTCAAGCTGTGGAATACATGAAAGCTGCAACAGCAATTTACGAATCTGAAGAGAAACACCAAAAAGTGTTGACACCGCATCTTTCCACTATCCTTGGCGTCAACATACAAGCGATTCAGAATGAGGACAAAATGAGTCCGGATGGCATGGTGGAAGGGACGATGAACAAGCCACCCTTCTTGATTTTTCTTCAAGAAGATAAAAATGAACTCGGAGATGGTGGTTCGGACCCATCGACCCAAGCTGGCTTGTCTGCAGGCCGTTGTTGGGCTCAGCCCAAGGTATGCTGAATCCATTGTATTGCATTCTGATTGTTCATTTGTTTATTCCTTAGTATAAAAAATATCGAGATGCTGTCGCCTGTCCCACGTTTCTCCTAGCCACCGCGGGTCCGTGGTTTGCGATACTCGGTGCTGTCATCACCGATGGCATGATTGTCCAACGACTTTCCAACTACCTCTGGGTTGGATTAGACTCCATTCTATATGAATCACATATTGTCGATGTGGCACGAGCCTTTTATGCTCTAAGGGCAAGCCTGGAGAAACTTTGCTCATTTTATAAGAATCTGCCAGTCCCGACAGATGGTTGTCCCACTGAGTTGCGCTACTTCCCTTCAATAACTACTTACCGTTCTCACGGCGGTGGTCATGTTAAATTCGAATATGTTGGCTTCTTGGAAGACAGCCCTGACTGCATCGTTCATCGCGCACAGACTGAGACAAAGCCAGCTCAGGATATTGTTGTCAAATTTGTGGAGCGCTATGGGCAAGGGGCACACGAAATACTTGCAGATCAGGGTTTCGCTCCGAAACTCCTCTATTACGGATCACCACACCTTGATGACGATGAACCGTCCTATGGGTCTACCTTCATGGTTGTCATGGAGTACATTGATGGTGTCATGTTTGCTAAGGCGAAGGAAGAGATGTCTGAAGAATTGCTAGAAACTGTACGATCTGACGTTCGGAGTGCCCTTGAGCTGTTGCACGTCCGTGGGTTGGTGTTTGGTGACCTCCGTCCACCGAATGTGATGATTACAAAAGCTGACAAAGTCAAGTTAATTGATTTTAACTGGGCTGGAGTGGAAGGCCAGGCCAAGTATCCTCCAATAATGTCACCAGCAATTGCCTGGCCAGAGGGTGTTAAAGCGTTGGCTGTGATGAGGAGAGAGCATGACTTGGCCATGTTGGACATTTTGGTTTAAAAATTGTTGTCCTGTCGTCCAGTTGTGGTCTGCTCATTTGGGTGAGACCATTCTTAATTACTAACTTAGGCCCTTTTCAGATCCGTAGTCAGATCCTAACCAGAGCCTAATTGATTAATTAACTTTAGTAGTCTTCGGCAAGGAGGGGCGAAAGTTCCGTCTGAAACCATGGGTAGATGCTACGTATATACGTAGCACAGTAATAGCGAAAGTGGCGTTTTTTCTTTTTGTCTTTTTGCATAACAGAATGTATTTTCGGAAATTAAACAGTAACTACACATGTGTATATGACAAAGGATAGAAATGAAAACGGAACTTGAAAAGCCCGTGTGTCTTCGGCGTACCCACCGCCGCGTGTTCTCAGGTATTCTCCGTAGAGTCGGAACCGCTTAGTCGCGGAAAAGCTGTCTGAATATAGCTTGTTGCCTTCTTCCTGCAGGTAGCGGGACCGGGTCAATGTCAGCGAAGGAGCCAGCGGTGGGATTGGCCTTGAGGAATGCAATTAAGCCTATTTAATTATTGTCTTTTCGCAGAAAAGCAAAGAAGTAATCAAAACGATTCGAATACTTCAGACACTCACACATGATGTGGTCCTGGGTCAGGAGGGGACGGCCCAGGCAGAAGCGGCAAGTCCTGGGCGAGTTGGGGAAGAAACGAGCGCGGAAGTCCGCAGACGGGATGTGGTCCGTCGCAAACCTAGTAAAGCGGGCAAAGAGAACCGGAGAGTCGTCACACGCCTTGATGAAACGATGGCGTCCCGAACCGAGGGTAGGGGAAGCCAAACGTCTTGAGTGTCGGAAGCGGAGCAAGTTGTGACCTCTAAAGGAGTGAGATTGCCATGTTAGTCGCCAATGAGTGCCAGCGGTTTGTCTGAAGCGTCGGAAAGGCTCGGGCACCATGACACTATCAGATGTCGAGTCGGAGCACCTTCTAGCCAAGCCCTGAGGCCTGAGGAAGGACGCAAACCGTATGGCAATGTGTTGGCCGTGTTTAATCGGGCGATGAAGGAAAATATCCGGGTCAACATGTTTTGGCCACCTCTCCTCTCGAGCTAGCAGGCCCCCCTACTCGAGCTGTACTCGCTCATACTCCCTTTCCTTTCTCCCCTTCCCCCTTGCCTCAGTCCTCGGGCTTGGGTCTCATGGGCGCCATCCCGAACTGGCTGTTTACAGCGGCGGCTTTCTCGTGGAGGGGGCACCTCCTAAAAAAACTGCGCCTGGGGCGTCATCGATCATCCCCGAAAACTGGCATTTTATTTATAGGAGCTGGCACCTTTCTGCTACCTGGACACAGCTGGCATCCTTACTGCTGAAGATCGACTTCGTTAGTGTAAACCCTTCTCGGGGAAGCTGAAACGCACAAGCGCGTACGCCAAGCCACGGGACTAGGGAGCGCGGTCGGGGTCATGGTTTTCGTCTGGGACATTTGTGTCCTCTGTCAAAAGGCCTCGTCACAAGCACCATTGTCTTCCCCGCCTCCTGCCTACGTCGACAGTCCAACACAGCCGGTTGGTTCCGACACTCAACTGCCAGCTCTATGAGGTCGATGCTTCGACTTCGTCTCAACCAGCTCGCGTTCTTCACTCTTCGAGGGATTCAGACGAGGCAGAACACTACGGACGCTGAGAAGGCCATCCTAACATCTAACGATGCGCAGATGATGGAAGTTCTTCAGGTTGGCAGAGACGGGATGCCCAAAGCGATGAAAACGTTATAGCGTGCTTCGGAAAAGATCATCAAACGGCACGCAAGTTGAGGAGCCATTGGTCACCAAAGAGGTTGACGCGAACGTGGCAACGGCTGACGGACAGAGTTTCATTGCACGTCGAATGACCCTCAAATCATTCAGAGGCAGGCGATCATCCATGATTGGAAAGCAATGGAGCTAATGGTACAAGCGACCAATTGACAGTGACAGGTCGTACGCGGGACGCCTTGGACCGGGGTTGGACGATGAGTAATCACAAGGCACGCACATTTCACTGTTCTTTGGACAAGGACTTACCCTAGATTCAGATATGAAGCAGACCGCGAAGAAAAGATTGGTATCGGCTATTTCTCAGACGTTTGCAAGGTAAAATGGCGAGGGCGAACCGTTGCTATTAAATTATTGGCGGAGACAACTCCTCGCAAACTCTTTCTTCGCGAGGCTGAAATCTGGAAATCCCATCTTCATGTGCTCGGTGCTAGCAGTACGAGTTGCGATCCTTCTTGGTTCTTCGTCAGTCTCTACACCAATGGACTCTCGCGTTGGGCCCATCAGCGTCTACTCCTCAGTTTGAAGACCAAGTCCTGCTCGCGATTCTCTGCTCAGGAGCAGTCTCACAGGAAGCTTCACGGGGCGCGCAGACCGACCGCTAGATATCGAGCGCACATCTCAGCGTTCCCCTGAAATGAGACCAGCTCCACTCCCCAACGATGCGCGCAGCGAGTAACGCTTTGTGATATCTGACATAGTGACATATCTATACAAGCAACATTTGACTATTGCTATGTAGCCATCACCTCAGTCTTCTCCGCTTAATGCTACTGATGCCCCGATGCCACTATCTTCTAGACATCCTTGCTGGTATTCAAGTTTCCTCACTCGTTCATATTTGCTTGCGGCCCGTGGTATTCGCTCGCTCGCTTGATCACGCTAAGCAACTCCATCTTGTCATCACACACTCACGGCTTGGCGGGTCGGCTCATCTGGCTCACGTGTTTTGCTGGACTCGCAACTCTCTCATTTCTCACTGGCGCTCACGCAAAAATGCTTCGTTTTCTTCGGCTGACTACTCGTGTTCTCCAAGTGGTCGGTTTCTCGATACGTACCGTTTCTTTACTTATCTTGACCTCAGTCGTCAAAAACAGTTACTCCAACATGCACGAACAAAAGCAAACATAAAGCCACTTCATCTTCAGCCGCTGACAATGACATTGGAGAAGACATGTACATAAAACATAGGACTTGGATATTTTTATGGCAGACATAAACTACAAACACTTATGTCGTACATTACATGCAGACTTTGATCTTTGAAATTGATTTACATATGACCCCTCCACTCATACACGGGCGGTGCTCGTGCCGCATTATATAGTAGTTCCGGTTTGCTGTCCTTCTTCGGCACCTGCTTAGGGGGGGCTAAGAGTACCGGATTTCTAGAAGTGTCAGTAGACAGAGGCCGAACAGCCTTGGTCAAAGGAAGTTGGCTTTTGTGGCTGGAGTCAGTTTTTGCCACAGGAGAGTGGACAGGACCTGGAACTCAGAGATTTCCAGATCAGCGACATCAACCATGATACTGCCTGCAATCATAGAGTACGCGCCTAAGCGCGCGCGAGCCATGGGTGACGCATAAAATGCCCGAAGGTAATCGCGTTCTGACTCAGCCGACCCCACCAATATATGACACCACGTTGCGGCTGGGACTTCATAATGGGAGAACGCACCCGTTTCACCGACCACTCTGGCCGGACACCAAGAGGCCCTCGTACAATGTCCCCCCTCCGCCACTTGGGCGCCCTCTGTCACGATCGGTTCCGCCTCTGCAAAGGGGTCCCACCGTGATGTCCATGTCTGCCGCCTCAGCACTCCTAGCTCTTTCCAACTCTGCCTTTGCTCGACGGCGCTGTTCCTCCAACGTCTTCCGTCGCTCTTCTGCCGCAGCGAGACGCCTCTCCTCCGCCAAGCGCTCCCGCTCCCGCACCTCTTCGGCACGCTGCTCATTACGCTCCTCTTCAGCACGTCTCTCTCTCTGTCCACTCTTTTTCGTTCGAGGCCTGCCACCCATGCGGCCTCCAGTGCCTTAGCTCTATTTGCTTTGCCTTGTTGATCATCCGCATGCATGCAGATCTCCTGGAAGACTTGAAGTTCGTCCATTGACATACCAGAGGTCTCCTTCCTGGTGTACTTGCGTGCCCATTCCAGGCATTGGGGGAGAGTGATCGGATAGTCTGATAATAATCCATAATCGTGCTCGGGCTGGGACGTGGGCACTATGGAAAGAGACCGCGCAGGTGTAGCAGCAGGATGGTAGGCCAGGCGCTTGGTGCGGACCTCGGAGCTGGGATCCCTAGTGCCGGAGGGCGTGAGGGTGTTGCGGCGAACGTGGCGAACGCGGCCATGAGTTTTGCTTGACGGATGCGGTGTGTTGGGGTAGTGGGAAGATCCACCGGGGGTGGGGGAGGGGCGGTGCGGGCGTCTTCGAAAGACTCCCAATCTTCGGCCATAGAGGCTTCCCGGCGACCTTATGCCAACTTGCGATGCTGCGATGTACGCCTTGCTGTCCCTGGACCCGAAAATTTTACGCATTCCCATCTAGCTGGCAGGACTTCCCGCACTGGTTGCGCGTCGCTGTGCGCCGTTCTCGATGAGGGACTGGCAATGAACTGCAGGAACAGCGGAGCAAGCGAAACATGGCATGCGGACCTAGTTGCCCACGCTCTAAATGGTCAAGCTCAAGCCTATCGCATGAATCAAGATCTCACCAAACGGGCTTCTCAAAAAGGGTTTATATGAAGCATGGTCTGAGTCCTCGAGGAGAATTAGCTCAAGAAAAATATGTTGATAGAATATCCACATTCTTCTCTTCATGAAAACAGCCCTCCTCGTCCTCACCAACTGCCTGACATATTAGTCTCTATCTGGGCACCTCAGCCCCGTGTTGTAGACCGCGACGCTGAAGTTTTCCAACCCCAGGAATTCAAGAATCCTCATCAGCAGAGAAGGCCATCAGATAATCTGAACAATCCCCGCCCAGAAGACATTGGCACCATTGGTGACGGAAGAAAGAAAAATAGTCCAGATTTAGATAATTCAGTAGGATTCAAGCCTATTTTCCAGCACGTCGAGCAGCTCCTTCGTACTCCTCCCTCTCCCTTTACCAAACGGCCCTCAACTTTTACGTTGGGCTTGCCAGATACTTCACCTAGCTCTCTGGATTTCTCGCCAGCGTCAGCAACATCATCGCTCTTAACGCCGACAGAGCTTTCGCCTCCATGGCCATTTAACGTCAGGCGTCAAGGCGCTTATGATCTGGGGCAAACTGCCCCGTGTATGCCGCAGAATCCCTTGCTTCTCTACCAAAGCCCTGTCAATAGGGCGCAAGATCCATCTCTATCGTCTCCCAGCCAAGTTGAATCTCGGAGACTGAGCTTGGTAAATTGGCGCCTAGCGTCTCAGCTTCAGCAACACCAGCCATTGACTCAAGCCCAAGACTGGCTAATCTCGAGCGACAAGACGACCTCTGAGTTCAATCTCAGGGATTTCAACCACAACAATCATTTCCGGTTGTCGCTGCAACCCCATCAACATTCTACGGCTCACAATTCTTCGTCGCATGAAGTACATAAGTATCTCTGTTCATATATCCACTATTTTTCTCACTTTCGGATTCCTAGCCCATCAACTTCCTTTCGTTGCTTCATCCGTCTTCGTCTCTGCCCTATCACGTCTTCGTCACTCGGATCATCAAGTCGGCTGATCAACAAGCTTCTATTTTCTTGCAGCAAAAGCTAAAAGTCGCAGACGCAGAAGAAAGGTGTAAAATCGTTGACGCCATATGCGCACGAGGCTTTAGGATGATGACACACGTGTAAAGAACTTCTGTATTCTTTATGATGTGGTTTAATCGATACAAGATTCGGACGTTGGGCAGTCCAAAGATGCCTCGAAGTTACTACTACTCTGGAAGAACGAAGAAAATTGGTCTCTTGCATGAGGTATGCCTGTACTTGGCGAATCCAGCTTTATCCTGATATCTCTAAGGGGACGCGTTGTGGACCTGGCTACCAACTGCCATGGTTGTCACGTTCTGCAGAAAGCTCTCGACTACGAAGAGGATATCAGGTTACTTATCGTTTCGGAACTTTTGCTCGGAGACCCTGCTCAAACTCTGGTCCATAAGTATGCATCGTACGTTTGGAGCAAGGTAATTACATGTGCGCTCGCAGAGTACTTGAACTTCATGCTATCCCTCACTAGATAATGGAGCTGTGCTGGACTCCCCCCGCTCCGCCTATCTTTGCATAGTATGTTGACACTTATTGCCATGTAAAACTTCTAATCACTGACTTAGCCTCAACAAATTGCTAAAGGGAAAATGGGCCTATCTTGCTTGCCATGAAACCGGCTCTCTTGTCATCCAGGTAACGTGTTCTCGAACTGGAACACTCTCAAAATGACCCAATTGGATCCTCAGCATGCTTTCGAGAACCTTGAAACGGAAACTAAAGACGGGATCGTTGATGAGCTTCTCAATCAAGGTCCGGCAGTTTTTAGCGAGGTTGCCAAAAGCCAATGGGGTTCATACTGCATCCAGCAGAGTCAGTACTCTTTTTTCTTCGTGCCCGAAGTGTGAGCTCTGATGTCTTTCCCAGTTCTTCAACATGGGTCTGAAAAGCACCGCAAATTAACACTCGACCATCTCTTGGACGGCTTGCTCGAGTTCGCCACGAACAAACAGGGATTGAAATCAATTACGAAAGCTCTCAAGGAAGGCGGGAAAGAAACGCTGGATAGAATCATCAAGCGCATGTGCGAACCGGCGAAAGGGTACGTACACGAGTTGCAGTTTAGCGGGCTTAGCCTTTTAGTTTAGAAGCGCTCGGCGGGCAATGATAGTGGACCTTGCCTTATCCGTTACTGGTGATCAGTTGTTAGCCAGTGTTCTTCCAGCAGTCAGTTTTATTCCTATTCACGTCTGGTCTCCACCGAGGATTGTGTTAGGCAGATAAAGAACAAATAGCTCAATTGTACGAATGTATCCGAGGCCATCTCGTTACTCTCAGAGGCTGCAAGACCGGATCAAAAGTTATTTGGTTATTTTATGCCGCTCTATCGCATTACTTGTACCTATTATAGACAGTAGAATGATCTGGGCATTGACTTAGTAAATGGTACTCGGGCTGCAGCGTGCTCACTATGGTTATTGAATTGCCCATCAAGGACAGTGACCTTGTGCGTATGACCATAGGAAAACGAAGACCGTAGTATGAGGTTCAGGAAACAACGTGATGACGTTTATACATGTTACGGACCGTAATTTCTGCCGCCTCGTCAGCTAATGGGCAAAGGCTATTACATCCCTACCGCAGTCATCCCAACTTGTGAGCGAGGTAATGTCTTGTCACAAGAAGGGGTAAAAGTACAACGCGATGTGCCGAGGGGCACCTCGGAACTGCTATGCAGCGCCGAAAACATCAACTCGCACACGGCATGTTCACTGTCAACGTGATCCGTAAGTCACATCGGATACATTCACGCGAATGAAGTCTATCGGTTCCGCCATACGCACAAGACATACGGTGAATAGGTGCTCAGTCTCCTCTCTCTTTCCCATTGCACTGGCTGCTTCACACTCTTGCGACAAACCCACGCGGAAGTATGACGAGACGGGGTCGCTTCCATTCTCCTGCCACTTTTGTTATTCATGTCAAAGCCATCGCCAGCTGCCATTGGTCCTGTGTGTAAAAGGAAAATGAATGATGCACTTCCACGTGATATGGGCACGGTCATGGGGGATGTCTCGGGAAGGCAGGGCAAGTTGTTGGCTTCAGGAGAAATGCGATTGCGGAAATCAGCATCGGGAATGTGGCTGGATGTGCATCGTACAAAACGGAAGAAGAGGATCGGGTTCCCTTCACACACGGTGATGATGAAACGTTGTCGACTGAGCCCAAGGTTGATGTCTGCTGTTGGTCAAAGGAAGGGAGTGAAATCCTATTTCCGTGAGCTGGCCTTGAGCATCGTTTACCTCTTGTACAATGTATGGGATGGCGATGACTCTGGGTGCAACAGTGACAATCCAAATCTCAACACAGAGGCAGAGGATATCAATGGGTGTAGATTCGCTCGTACGTATTGCAAACATGTTGTGAGCACTAACGAGAGTCTCAGACGTGTGTGTGTGGACAAACAACTATGATTATTTACCTAACGAGAGTCTTTACATGATAGGTAAGTCATACAGTTCGTGGTACAGGATGATATCTCACCTCAGACTTGCGTGCAGGCAAACAACTGAGGTGCGACGATATACGGCACATGTTTTATATGCAAACACAGTACCCTTGCGGCGTGAGTTGAGTGATGAGTCCCCTCAAGCCGGGAGGAGTCCGAGACGCGCGACGAAATGTTTGGCCTTTGCGGAGGGTAGCGCTTTTGTGAGCGCGTCGGCTATCATTTCGTCTGTGGGACAATAAATGATTTTTAGTGATCCTTGTTCGACGACCCAACGGAGGACGTGAAAGCGTATGTCGATGTGTTTGGTACGCGCGTGGTACTGGTGATCCTTTGTGAGTTCAATAGCCGGCTGGTTGGCGCAGAAGAGGGTGGTCGGCGCGAGCTCAATGTGGAAGAGTTGTTGAATAAGGGAGCGCAGCCATAGCGCTTCCTTGGCGGCGTGAGTGGCGGCAACATATTCCGACTCGGTGGTTGACAAGGAAACGATTTCCTGTCGTTTAGCGGACCAGGAGACAGCACCGCCGTTAATGAGAAATGCGTACCCTGAGATAGCTCGCCTATCTTCTGCCATGCTGCCATCTGCATCCGAATAACCCGTTAGCGGCTGAGCTCCAACTCCGTAGGTAAAGCCAATGATCTATCGTTCCCTTCAGGTACTGATACATTTTCTTTACGGCCTTTCAGTGCGTGGGACCGGGGTTCGATGAGAACCTCGAGACGGTTTGAACGGTGAAGGCGATATCGCTGAAGGGTGGACTTGATGTACGAGCACGGGCGAGCTGCGGCGTTGAAATGCGACCGCTCTCGCCACACGATCTCTCTATCCCAAGATTGATTATTTCGACTTGTTTGGCTATTCTAGATTTGGTTGCTGAGATAAGCTGGGCAGTCATCAAAGCTTTCCATGGCATTTCGACGTCGCATCTTTGATACCAGCGCCTGTAAGACTGTTTCAAGCCGTACAGCGTTTTCTTCAGCAAGCACACATGGGTCGACAGGCGGTCTGTCAAGGGGTAGCCAGGCGGCTGCTTCATATAGATCCGCTCCCTAGAGGTGAGTTCCCTGTTGAGGTATGCGCCCTTGATATCTATCTGATATAGCTCTAGATTAAGGTCAGCTGCCATCGCAAGAACAGCTCGAACAGAGGCTAAACGAGCAACAGGCACAAACGTATCGAAATAATCAACTCCGGGGACCAGTGAAAACCTCTGGGCGACCAGGCGTGCCTTGTAACGGACGACGTTTCCGGCGGCGTCCGTCTTGGCGCGGAATACCCATTTCGACCCAACTATGTTTGCATCGGTCAGCAGCTCTGTGAGTCCCCAAGTACCTGTTGCCCTGAGCATGTCTAACTCTTCCTTGATAACAGTTTCCCATAACTGCCAATCGGTTCGACGTTTCACTTTGGCGAACATGCGTGGTTCCAAACCCTCAGTGTCACTGATTTCTGCAGCCAGCGCATAACCGGCATTGGGCTCCTCGACAATGTGGGAGTTGGACGCCATGGGGAATTTGAGAGGTGGATGGACGAAGGGAAGTGATGGCTTTTCCTTCCAGTATTTTGCGGACGCGCTGACTCGGTTTTCTAATACGTTTTTCTGGAAGCTCTGGCTCGGGGGCAGGTTCAGGACGTTCAGGAGGAGATGTCGGTTGACGCTCAGGCTGAGGATCTGGTAAGGGATCAGCAGTAATGGGTACGGTGGCTGTTTTGACTTGCGGAATGGCTGTCTCAAACATCCTCCCCCTCATTTTGGGAAGACGAAGACACGGCCGGCCCATCAGTGTATGCCGGGCTCAATCTGAGCCACGTTTGCAGTGCGGCTAACCAGATCCACCCTTGTCCGAACCAACTTCGGTACGCGCAGCATGTGACGTTGATTTTTTTTTTCCTGAAATGCCCAAGGGGAATGGCTTGTCTTTCTGCCTTTGGAATGGTCAAGAATCTGGAGGAAATGGTGACACGTCGTTTGCCGCCGGTTCGAGCGGAGCGGACTGGCTGCCTGTGGACACATGGTGATACACATACCTGTGAGCACATGGCGGCCGCGTGGTTGTCTACCAATCGCAGTTGTGCGGCCTTGCAGTGTTGTTTCAGTTAAAAAACCAAGGATCCGGGTAACCATGTAATACATCTACCTAAACCTGCGGTGTGCAGGGTACAACTTAAGGGTCCAATATTGCTAGAAAGATGAGCCTCATTCTGCTGTTCCTGGGATTGGAGTTTAACAATATCGGACGTACATGCTGACAAAGACATCTACCCATATCTCAACTCTGCAATGTCACCGTGCCCACTTCATACTTCATATCTTAATGACCCCAGCATCAACAGACGTCTCAACGCCTGGACACGCGCGATAGAGGATGGTTTCGACGATGTTGAAAGTTGTATGACTCCTCGGACTGGTTGGTTGGGTTTAGGAGAAGGAAGGAAGGATGCTGTGATGAAAAACAGTTCAAAATGGGCAACAAGGACTATGCTTTGCTCAAGGGAAAACAGACACCGCCTGGACGAACATCTCTGCGAACACTATGACTCAAACCGCAGGGTCCACAAACTCGGACAGGGATGAGAAACCGCATGACTCGTTCTCCAGTGACGAGTGTGCCAAACGGGGCGACGGTGGTGGTGGATGATGGGACGACAACCTAAAGCTGAGGGGCTTAGGCCTTCGCCGCACGTTGGCTGCGTTTTCACGCCTGCCCTGACCTCTGCTGGAGATGCACAACAGAATGCGACTGTTACTTTGGACGATTGGGAGTATCCATCCATCCGCCTTCCGAACATCAACAGCGACAGTGTCATTGTCTGAGTGCGCCCAACTGTGCGTCCTCGGTGGCGCCTTTGTCCTGACTGGGGCCACTTCCCCATCCCAACACCGTTCTCTAATTAACATCCTATGCACGGCATCGTCTTAGAACAACGCCTCCTCTCAGGCTCTAACGTGCACTTGCGATACCCTCGTCCCATGCAATCCTCCTCTGAACCCGAAGCCCACCCATCGCCTTCCGACCTGACCCCCAAACCTCACCGCAATACCGGGATCCGGTCCGCGCTGCTCAACCTCTTCTCGAGGAGGATTTTTGGCCACAGGTCTAGCACGATCAGCTCTATGGACGAATATTCAGACAAGTTGGAGCTCAGTCGAAACCTTTCCATCCAATTCCCAAAAGCAGCGACGAGTCGCTCGTCGTTGGACAGTATTGGTCGCGCATGTCCACCCACGCATCAAAAGTTTTATTGAGGACCCGGACAAACCGTCCACCACTGCAGTTGCGTGGACAGAGAACAGCAAAGACCTGTTGTCGATGTCGTATGATGTCTCCTTTTGCCCGCCTGAGGTCCTCCTTGACTTGGCCCGATACGAGGAGGACTCTGCGCGACGCATGGGAAGAGCGAAGAAGCGCTTTGACAACGTTACCCGGTTGAGACTGCAAGGACAGCATGGGAAAAGGGATGTCTGGTGCCCTCGGCTTTGTCTGCCACCAGTGCATCTCTGTCCTCGTCAGTTGGCACGTGCCGCAAAGCTCCTCTTCGCCTGCTAGGGACGACTGGCGCGCCAGGCTGCTTCGGCTGGTCTGTGGCAGACCACGGTGGGGGACGTTTTGGTACTACGCCAAGGGCAGGAACCAGCATGACCTTATGCTTGGAGAGGCGACAACAGAGTTTTCCTCTGTCTTCTCTCACGTGTGCGACGAACGGGGATGCACGTCCAAGCGTGGAAAGCATCAGTTTAAGTTTACGCATGGAAAGACCTGTATCGAGCTCAGTTTTAGTGCGGTGGATGATGACTGGGAAAACAAAGACGGAATTGTGATGTGGGAGAGTTGTGCTGTATGTAGGGTCAAGTCGACTATGAAGGAGATGAGCGATGGGACCTAGTAAGTATTTACTCCCTCTTGATTTAATTTCTAATTACCTACTCTTACATTTGCCTAGTATCGTTTGCCAAGTATCTGGAGCTGCTCATCTACTCGCCTGCCATTTGTTCATCTCCCATTTGCGAACACACCACGCCTCCAGACCCCAATGTCTCGATCAACTTTGTCCGTCACTTTTCAACAGTGAAAATCAAAGGGACTGCTGTTCGATTTGTGCTCGTTTCGGCTACTGTACCCAATATCCAAGACGCTGCAACATAGATAGGGACGACCGGGATCATAGGTAAACCGGCCACAGTCCTTGAGGTAAGTCATATATGGTATGTCTTTCCGTTGTGCTGACACTGGACTGGTTTGAGGAATATCGACCGTGGAAGTTGTCCGGCGTTCCCCGTTCAAGGGGACAGAACGATTTCGCTTTTGCAAAAGTATCGGACTGCAAGCTTTTTGCAACATTGCAAACGTGTTCAGTAGGAAAGCCTATCTTGGTCTTTTGTCCAATGAGAAACGGTAGATAAATGTAACCCGAGTGTTTCTATGATTCACCTGACAATGATAGGTGCTTTTGCGACGGCTGAACGGTTGAAAAAGGATTACCTACGGAAGTCAGAAGAACTGTCGGAGATAGTTCATGAAAGGATTTCTATGAATTGTCATTGCAACATCAGTTGAGTTGTATGGTTTTAGACACCTTGACATTACTGACTGTCACAAGACACCGGCATTTGGTGACAATCTTCGCGAGTCAAAAATATTGCCTCAATGTGACATAAGCCGCGCATACTATCGTCATCAATGGCGCACACGTATATCAGAACAACGCAAACATTGAGTGCTCCGACCTGGATATAATGCAGATGATTGGTTAGGCAGTAAGAACCAATTACACTTGGTTTGACTTTAAGATTAACGACCACACAGGGTCGTCCACAATTTGGCAAGTAGAACGGTACTTCTATAATACATTGTCTGAAATGGCGCCTCAGACACAGAAGGTCTTGCAACCACCCCCCGCGAGACTGCTCTAGAACAAAAGGACAGGGATTTGGTGCAAGAGACCATTGTCATAGATACCGCCGCGGGGGTGGCTTTACAAACCCAATGTTCCTCCTAGTGAATACCCCGTACCGGATACCAGGCCTCTGACTATTCTTGTGGGGAGAATATCTACATAGAGATTATGAAATACTGAGACGCATGTCAGGGAATGGAACCCGAAATCAAGCCAGAATCATTAAATGTCATGCCACGCGCGAAAGATCGCGCAGAGGAAAAAAAGCGTCAAGGTTTTCAAAACGCCAAAGCCGAAACACCTCCTGTCCCATACGTCAAGGATCTCACTACACTTCGGGGTCAATCAACCAGATCGGTGCTGAAACAGGCGTAGGAGCTGCCCTGTGCGCTTTTTGGGAGGCGGCTGGTGGGGTCGATGTCGATGACGCAGGTGTGGAGAAGAGTGGAATTTGCCTACCGTTTTCCATTATGCATATGCGCAGAATACCTGCCCCTTTGGCACTTTCGTGTCCACCAGAGGCCTCAATCCCCTCCTCGGCTCTTCACCAAAAAAAACCCGCCCAACATGAAACCCATACCCGTCATACAGGTTTGGCAGGCATGGCGACCCAGACCCGTACCTGGACGGGTATGTGCACCAGTGAAGGGTGAGAGCAGCGAAGGCGGAGGATGAAGGGGTGGTGGGACGTTGTGGATATCTGGCAGTGGCAGAAGGGCAGTAAAGAACAACCCAGCTTCGGTCGCAGCTGTGAATAGTCAATCTTATTCATCTTGTTTTGTAGGTATTATAATACTAGATAAGCGTTGGCTTCCGACGCGACCAGTCATCGCAACCAAGCACATGACATCCGATTAGATTGTTTGGTAATCCGATAAGATAGCTCGCCGCAGGATAGAGATGAAGAGACCTTGTCAAGCAAGGTAATGAATATTCATGTACACGGATGATTCCAACGCCAACGCGACACATGCGGATTACTAACATTCGCTAGGCCAAGACTAGGGAACACATGATGGAAGGACATGCTGAGTGCCCGTTGCATTTGAAATGGGTACCATGCCTATCGACCGTAATTGGAATGTGGCCCTCCGTGAAATCATACTGAGTGTACAGATTTGGACGACTAGTTGGTTTGATGAGATGTCCGATCTTAATAGCATTAGCATGGACTCCCTCTATTTAGTACTAATTCCGGGAACGACGGCCCAGAATGCACTTTTTCATCTCGGTCATACACCAGATGTTGTCACATCCTGTGGTGCCGGTAGGCATCCAAGTCCCAATAGGAATCGATATCGCGTCGGCACTTCAACGGCAATTATCCATGAGCTACCTAATTGTAGACGATGCCTTAGAGTGTTTTCGGACCCGCCTCTGAAGGCACTGAGATTCCTGGCCAAGACGGGATTTATAACGGTCACCTCTTTTGTCGAATGAAGACCATGTTTTGCCTTGTATTCCAACGTTTTCGCCAAGGTAAAACTGCCTGTAATAGTCGTCATTTCCATTTTTTCAAAATGCATCTGTTCCCATGTCCCACCTATCGTGTCAACGAGACCGCACATATGTTCTCGTAAGAAAAACAAACTCACGAGTAATCCATAATGTTCACCTTGGCCAGGAATTCTGCATCGCTCTTCACAGCATCCCTCAGGACCTTTTTGACTCAGGGCGAACCAACATCAGTGTCTTTAATTGGCCTGGTGAAACATACACATCATGAAAAACCCACAAGACCAATCAAGCACAGTAACGGATCTTCAATCATCGAATAAAGTCTGTCTTCAGCGCCCATCAAGTGAACCGTTTGCCGTAGGCTTCACCTTGCGGCCTTGAATCCCCTTTAGATCAAACGTCTTGTCGACTTTGCGGTCATAAATCAGATTCCCCATCACCCTGTCATGGTTCGTCCCTGATCAAGCTCTTTGTTAATGTATCTGCAAACAAAGAAGATGCAATCTGTGGATTTTTGCCCTGCCCTTGCCCTTGTGCACGTCCCGGTGTCACCAGCGTCGGCGGTCCATGCACTAAACTCATTGGAGCCTCCTTCGGCGGCACCTCGGGCAGCAGCAAAGGAAGCATACTAACCATCGGATCGCTGACCGATGACGATGAATCAGAAGAAGACGATGGCTGCACCAACCCCTTGGCGCGCTGAACCGAGCTCGACAACGACATTGATGAGACACTCGCCCGAGCACCTCGCCCGAATGAGCTGCTTCCAGCTCTTGAAGCATCTTCCCTGCTGTCTCGACCGTGTTGGGCAGTCCAGCAACCTCTCCTCCCACAGCCTCCTTGGTAAGTTGCACATCAGGCTTGGCCCACGCCAACGGGGGCGTCAACGGTGCTGCAATACGTGGACTTGCCACCCCTGGCTCAGCCAGCGTCCGGGACAGCACCATGTCGCGCAGCGAGAGAATAGAGGCCGAATCACGGGACACCTCGCGCGTGACGACAGTAGCGTAGGACTCAGACTCGTGCCAAACCGCGTCCTCTCTCTGTCAGGATCAGGCTGCTGCTGCATCGAGGCGTTTGAAAAGAATTTGTATCCTTTCATGGTCACAGCAGAGCTTGCAGACGGCATGGAAGGAGCTGGCGGAGCTGTAGTATCTGTCTGCCCCGATGTGGATCGGTTCGGATAATTCATTTAGAAAGTCCGACGAGCTAAAAATCCAATCAGAGTTTGACTTTTGAACCCCATGGTGGTCAGTGACAAGCCTCACCTCAAAGTAAATGCTATTATGCTACTTCATGAACCACCACATTCCCCCAAACAACACATGACACTTCTTATCCCACCACTCTGGCTGGGGGACCCGCAAATCACCTACAAGGTCTTGCTCCTGCTCTAAATACTTCTTCTTCCATGAAGTTTCTGCGCACCGCGTCCCGCAGCCAGAAACGACCGATGGAGGTCATTCAACTGGAAGATGGGCACCTGCGAAAGTTGCACATACAGTGTCTGCTGAAACGCATATCGCATGGCTGACAATAATACCAAAGGATCAGGCACCGCCTGTGGCACGGGATAGACGTGGTTTTCACAAGATACATGGACAACAACAGGGTCTACCAAATTTGAATTTAAAAGCGAAGAGTCGGGATTGTTGGGTGCCGTCATGTACGTCGAGATTGTGGAGCCAACGTATATGCATCGTCCGTGGTTGAGGGCAAACGTGGCAAAGGTTTCTTGATGATTTCCGAATCAGGCCCGGTCAATAGACCCTCCTGCTCCAGAGTGAGATAACACCGAGAAATCACTTGGATACGTACGATTCTATCAAGATGATCGGAAACGGCACAGTCCGCTCCTCTTCCATCTGCGAGGATTCCTGACAATTGTCAGAGCACATAGGATGACTCGTCTTGTCGCCCGTACGGCATATCTGGGTCGTAGAAGATGCAGTTGGAAAATGCCACGCTCTTCTGACAGGCCTGCGAGAAATGACAACCTCTAGTGTGCTGCCGTGAGACTCATTCAGAACATGGATCTACGGACGTTGAATTAGTGTCAGCTTGAGGGAGTTCCGAACCTCGTCAACAAGGAATAACTTGATTTGTGATAGAATTTGATCATGGTCGCGCCTATAATTGCAGTGAAACGTACATGATAACAACGTAGCAAGTCCAGGTAAGGCTATCCCACTTCTTAGAATGCTTCTGAGCATAACCTTCGGAGAAAGGAATCAGCCTAACTGTTGTGACAGTGGCGCAGATCAGTTGCCTCGTTGATTCTGATACATTGAAATAGAACTGACATTATGCTCGCGTTTCTAGCGTCTCCGCAAGCACATTTCCCGAAAACAACGATGTCGCCTTCAGTCTCCTATTAGCGCGACGCATTCACTAGCTGATCCATCTTACGTTTAAATCCTAGGATTCCAAACTTGGCTTCCCAATCTCGAAACCTTTCGGAACATAGAGCCTAGGAGTCATGAATAATACCAGGAGATGTTGAGGGAGATAGAAGCGCTGCCCTCTAGCCATGCTCGCAATGCAGTAGTGAAACGAATGGCCACATGTTGGCCATGGGATACGTCCGTGTGAAAAACACCCCGTGCCGCAGCCTCGTTATCCACCAGGACAACGACCGGACCCGGGATGTCGTGGGCGAGGAGATGGGACGCCAGCATTTCGAGCGCCTGGGTTTCCGTCTCAGAAGACGAAGCGGGGACTCTCCGAGCCTCTCGGTGGTTGGGTGTGACGTAGCCCGATACGCCAATCCCCAAAGCCAGGGAGCCATCTGTGGCGGTGAGAAAAACGCGGGGGTCCAGGCGCCAAGCGTTGACTTGTGACTGGAAGTCGACAAACCAGGCATCGAAGAGAGTCTTGTCATGACGCGGAGGGTGTGCGAAGTTTGAGAATTGAATACGAGAAGGGTACTGATCGAGTACCCGACTTCCGCGGTGTTTCTCATTATTGACGGGCAAAAAAGGCTCGTCAACAGACTGAGCGATGTCCCATAAGGCTGGCAGAGGGTTGCCGGGGGCGCGCGTGCGTATGAAGCGACGTCGTCTATCCTAGGGAAATTTTGTGGTCGTGCGTCTATACCGGAAGAGGGAGTGAACGGGACATCGAGATGCGGCTAGTGAACGTGGCCGATCATACGCAGTCCGGCTCCTGACAATAACGTCATTGGCAGCTGCGCCACCGAAGTCCAGATCGCCTTTCGCCGCGAAGAACCGCTGTAGTCCCTTTGTCTCAGCAGCAAAAGATCGTCGTCCAGTTTGCCGAGTCCTACGCCATCGTCTCAGCCCATTGTTGAGTCAGCAGTGTTGCCTCGCCACTCGCAGTCACCGCTCGCGCCCACGTATAGTATAGTCAGCCTCCAGTCCCGTTCCGGTCCCTAGGAATAGTATCGGTCCCTCAGAAACCCATTCCGCGTCCAGTAGTCGCATCCGAGTGTTGTGACAAGCCAGTCGAAGCCACGTCGAAGAAATTTAGTTCCTCAGACATAGCCCTGTCATCGAAGAGTTCCTCAGTAGCTATTCCTCCTACGAGCGCCCACGTTTCTCATTCTCAGCTCAGCCGAAGAGCACCAGTTAGTCCTCGAGTGTCAATAGTTTTTGAAAAGATTTCGTCGCCCATCGCCCAGTTGTCAAAGTCCCCGCGAATCACTCAGATTGCGTCCCGAGTCATCACAGAGTTCCCCAGCGTATCCATTGTGTCGTCCAGCATTCCACTTGCGTCCAGCGTTGCGACAGAGCTTCCAAGCATCTATGTTGCGTCCTCCTGCGTTTGCGTTTTGTTCCCCGGCATTTCCAGCGTTCTAAACCGCGTTCTCGAAGTCTTGTCTTGTCTCGTCTCGCTTGCCTTCGATGGGCTGAGAGCCTGAGTTTAGATGATATCATGACCCCTCATCTATCTAGGCTATATGTTGAATGGAATGTCTCAGACTATGTCTGAGTACACGGTCTTATGACCAGATGTTCCTGAGACAGGTCAAGGCTCGAGCAGCGTTGCCCATATTCAAAAGGTGACTATGGAGCAGGATCTTATCAAGCGCGCTACCGGATTGCAGAATGCTAATCGGGACGAGGGATTACAATCATTCGCAGAGGGCAGAGAGTGGATGTACATGGCGCTACTATTTATTTCTGCCTTTTTCGCCTCGTATTTGGAGCCGACTGTAATTCATTATGTAACTTGGTCATGTCGGGATAGACCCAAAAATGAAACTCGCCTTCTTGGACACTTTTGGCGTTTTGAAGACTTGATCAGTGACGGGCGCGGTCGCTTATACATGATTCAAAGTTCTAAAACAGAACACCTGACTCGACTCACCATTTGTCTGGTCTGTACCCATGCTGGTCGCAGCAGACACTCTTCTGCGCTTATTTCGCATCAATTCTGCCAACGGAATCTCGCCGTCCCCAAGATTCGGGCCTTGTTTCATGTTGTCTGTGTCATCCTTGTTGTATGCATAATCAATCTTCTTCATCTCAGCATATACGAGAGTAGTTTTGTTGCGAGGTGTTATTGGTGCTGATGTCCGGGCATTGAGATGCAGCAGGTCAACCGTAGGAATTTGTGTATCAACCTAAATTCTGAAACGTCAAATCAAATCCACACTAGCACAAGCGGAGGTTACCGAGTTTGAACCGTCTTGAGGGTTCGATGACATCTGTAGACTGAGATTTATCCCTTCTTGAAGCGTAATCGCGTCCTGCCGTAACAACGTCATTAATGATAAGAAACGACGTCAAAAAAACTAAACATGCGCATCTACTCTCACTGATTTCCTCAAGCAATTCATCCTCGTGTATTGATGGAGTCCATGAGATGATAGAATCGACAAAACTCCGGTCCTGGTCAGGCTTGGGACATTTTAGACAGTTGGAACGTGGACAAGAATAAAATGTCACCTACCAGATCCCCGTCCTCATAACGGTCCTGCAACATTTTACTCTCATGCATCAAACGCTGTTTGCTCTCCGAATGGATGATCCGTTCCTTTCAAAGTTCGCTGGCTTGAGACTCGACCCACTAATCCTCGAAACACAAACCTGCAACGATTCAAATTGCTCTCTGGTGACTTGTAGCACCGCCTTCTGAGGGTCCAAATGCACTCTCCTCTGTTTCAATCTGAGTGATGAGTGACCATCAGCCAAGTTCAGGAGCGCGAAAATAATAACCTACAATGTTTCCTTTTGTGACAGTTCCCTCCTTGCATTCCGAAGACTAGCCTCCACGGATTTATACTTGCCAGCTTTCGCCGATATGATATGCTTCAACTCCGTGATCGTTTCCTGAGAGGCTTTCAAGGCTTGTTCTACGTCGCTGGCAGCACGAAGCTGGGCCATTTCGGTGTCCTTCGCCGCCTGGCTGAATGCAGTTCGAGAATGGAGTCATTGAGGATGAAAGGTGTGATTCCTTACAGTTTCTTTCCATTGTCGATTTCCATTCTCGCCAGGGCGAGTTCACTCTCAACATTACCAAGCATTTGTCGGCACTCGTCTCGTTGTTTTGTAGTCCTGATGCCAAATTCAGAATGATTTAAATGCTAGAGTAGGATGCAACGTACAACGAAATAGACTGTTCCAGGTCGCTCAACCTACCACCATTAACAGCCAGCGCCTTCTTTGCTACGTCACATTCCCGCTGGGTCGATTCTAACTTGACGGCATCACCCGCAATCTGCTGGAGCAAGTCCGAAATTCTTCAACAATAAACTTGTCAAGCTATTAGCGTTCAAAGCAAAAATTACCTTGATTCTGAGGCCCGTAGCTCGACTTTCAACGTGACAGCATTTGCGGTGACAATTTCAACCTCTGCTTCGCGCTTCGCCAAACGATCGGAAAGCTCCTCCACCCTCATACCTGAATTCTGAACAACGAGAAGATTCAAAAGTTCTCGCTTCTCCGACTCCAGTTCCTTGATCCTGTCATTCAGCTCGACGATTTGGCCCAGATGGTGATGCAACTTGTCTCGCAAAAGGTCATTGGTTCGACTGGCTATTATTACGTTCAACAAGGAAAGCTGAGACAAAAGCAACTCTTACACTCAGACAAGGTATCTCGAAGGTCGTCGAGCACAGCTCTGACTTGCGTGGTTCCCATAATCATATGAGGATCTTGGTACGTCCTTTCAAACTCTGCCATGTACGAAATAAAGCTTGAGGACTAAGGATATTGGTGAAACTTACTTGTCAGCGCATCGTTTGCAGATTTCCTGCATTCCGCGACGCCGTCCGATAGGTTAAAGATCCTAGCGGTAGCAGAGTCGTGCAATATCTTCAGATCGGTGAGGGACATTAGCAACTTCGCGTGGGCATTCTGCATAGCCTCCAGCTTGGCTTTGACATGACCTCGAAACCCCTCGAGCTTTTGGTTTGTAGATGCCAAAACCACGTTCTGATTACTGACTGATATCAGATCCTCCTTCGTGGACACCAGATCGCGTCGGTGGGAGTCCGAAGTCGCCTTTGCCGACAAGAGCTCTGAGCGCACCAAGGAGAGCTCGTGTTTCAACGTCTCAACGTGCTGATCCTGTTCATTGTTCCTTGCCAACGAAACTGCGAGTTTTTCTTCAACATCTACCAATTTCCTAGTGAGGTTGGTTCGCTGAAACGCGGGAGATCGATCAACGGGTTGGGGTAAGGTGTAAAGTAGAAAAGAACGCGCATATATTCACTGATGACGCGTCTATGAGGTATGGTGGACGACTTACTGTCTGTACAAGCTCGGCCTTGAGCATATTTTTTTCTTTCATGACCTTCATGGCCAAATCTTCCATCTCCAAACCAACATTACCGACATTGGCCGTGACTGAGAGTCCTCTCTCCCGGGACAAAATATTTTCCTTGATGGGAATGGGAAGTGGAACGGGCGTTCTGGTGGTTGTGTGCACGCCTTTTCCGTGAGCAGAAAAGGAAGTCCCTGAATGAATACATATCAGGGAAAATGACGAGAGCAGATACTTACGCGCGTTTTCAAGTTGGCGCGGGTTACTGTTGCGGCTTTTGCACCGTATAGCTTCTACGGCGTCGCCCCAGTTGAAGGCCAGTTGGCATTGTTGCGGCTGCGACTGGGTTCGTTGCTGGAGAGGTTGGTTCAAGCGTGGAAACCTCGCTCGTTCTGGATGCGTCGCGGTTTGTCTACGGGGAGCGTCGAAATGGTCATTGTCCAAGCCTTCTGATGAGCATGATTGGAGATCCTGGCGTTCATGTCCTGGCAAATCAGAGCCGTTGACGTCCATGACACTTAAGGAAGTCTTGCGTGATCTTCGTGACCCGATGCAGATCTTTGACCAGGATGCCAAGTGATCTCATAAGCAGCTTCATCAGCAAAACCTAATGTGTCTTAAACTGACTTAAGTTACTTCATCTACAAAAAGTCCGCGGCCTGACCAGGTCACGCCAGGTCATGCCAGGATGCATCAGGCGGGGCGAGGTTCGCCAGCCTGCTGAGGGATGAGAAGGTTCGGGGCTCTGACCAGGTTATCCACTGTCCTGGCCAGGCTCCTTTCCACGTTACAACCTGGCAAGCCCTGGAGCATATTACCAGGACTCACCAGGGCATCAGTAGCAGCTGTCCTCGCTTCCCCCCGCTTCCCCCCGCTTCACCTCGCTCGTTGCTCAATTACTGCCTTTTTCAGATAACGTGACCCGCCGGAAGATTCCGAAAAAAAAATTCCCCTCGACAAGAATTGAACGTATCTCGCCGAGTTCTTCACCAAAACGCATCAAAAATAGCGCATTAGACTCGGAATAATGAGTACTTGTAGTTTATAACCGTCCGAGTGTAAGGATATGAAATCTCGGAATTGTATCTACGTCTAAGTCTAGTAAAGTTGCCCTCCAGCTGCTTCAAACCGTCTAACATCTTCCTGAGCATTCTCCATGATGAATGCAGCTGTGCCTGCATCGATGGTCAACCATTCCTGCAGATCCTTAATGCAGATGATGTTGCGTGACAATTGCGTGATGCGGTCGAAGCCATTTTGTGCAAGGATTCTTCCAAACTTGGTCAATTCTAATCCCTTGCGATTGCACATTGGATTGTTCTCAAGTGCTTGAAACCATGCTTCAATTTCGAGTGATTCAATAGGAGCCTGAGGGCGAGGGGGATGCGCAGCCATCAGCGTGTTGTAATTTGGTGCCACAAGAGGGGGCTGTTGTGTTGCATTTGGCATGCCAGCTGCCTGAGGGTACTGCCATGCTGGAGGGATCATAATTGGAACTGGTACGAAGTTCTGGCTACCCATTTGGAGGGGAGCTGGACCACAAAATTCATCAGATCTTGTTGACTGACAAATGCGAGTTGGTCTTGCATTGCGAAGAAGGAGCTGTTGTGGCTTCACATCTATGGTGGTTTCGCCATCAACCTAGAAATACAATGATTTAGGTGAAGCTAAGAAGGAAATATGTATACACACCACTCGGTTAGCCCAGAAGCCGAGATCTTGAATATTCAGCTCATAGCACACACCGTTTGATGGATCAAAGTAACAGTGTATGTCTTTTGGCCCCTTTGAATGGTATTCACAGTGCCACGTATCCTGTAATTCACCAATCAATTTCTTTTGCTTTTCTATGATCGCCGGCTCTTCTGCTGGTTCACTCTATGGAAAGGATGTTGTCAGTGAGCGCAAATGATAGAGTATAGACTACTAATACCATCTTCCCTTTACCATCCGAGCTCTCAGCCTTTTTCCCCTCAACTGCTGCTGCATCCTCAAAGCAAATGGTAATATTCTTGGGGGTTCACTTGGAACATTTACCATTAGCCAGTCACGGAGGGACAAGATGAACTCTCATCTGGTCCATGAAAATTTCAAGCTCCTCGTCACTTTGAATTGAAGTTGCTGGAGCTTTGGCCTTATTGCTAGTGAGCTTATACCACAGTTGGACAACCCTTGGGTGTCTTCCTAATTTCTCAGCTACATCATTATGAAGGTCCTCAAGAGAGATGGATGATTCAATGGTGAATGGGCTATTGCTGCCATCGGGATTCTTCACAGCGGATGGGATCTTGAATACTAGTTCACTGTGAGAAAGTTTCTTCTCAATGTGTATGCTGTGTATGCACCACATGTTGCCGGGTCATATTCACTATCTGACTCGTTGTCACTTCCCTGTCTGCTAGGAGCCTTGCTTGATGGCTTTTGTCTTCGCAGTACCTTCCCAGTTGGCTTATGTCTTGGTTTCCAAACTTCCACCTCGTCATCAGAGCTGCCACTACACAACTCATCACCCTCCACATCCAGTGCACAATGACGCACCAGTGGTGAAGGTACATCGGGTATTGTGGTCTGATACTGGTTGTAGTCCATGCTAGCTTGAGACACTGGCCATGCAAAATCATCTTCAAGCTCTTCAGATTCCTGGATTACGTCCAAAGCCATGCCATCCCAAGTTCCAGTTGTTGTCACCAAGGATGTTCCATGACTAGATGAGCTCAGTGTGGGGCCTGAAGTATCTTTGCGAGCCCAAGCATGCCGACGACCACATACTGTGGACTGAAAATTGTTTGTTTCAGAATAGCTGCACTTTCTGCCTGCTGTGCAAGCTTCTTCCTGTGCAACCTGATTTGACTCTTCTACCATGGCTCTCCGGGTCTCAGGCTGTCGCTCATCAGTGGTAGAGAGGTTAGGGATACTCTTTGGAGCAGGTGGGAGGCTTTGACCACAGGTTGATCGCATTGTGCCTTGACTAGGTGGCTTACTAGTCACCATGCATTCTGCCCCACTTGCATTGCATGCCTTGCATGTGCTCCCATCCCACTCACATCTGACTTTGCGAGCCTTACAACGTATACAAGCACTTGGTTTCTTGGTTATGCTGTCCGCTGCCAACTAGTAAGCCTCCATGCCAGTAATAATGCTTGTAGTACTCACTCCTGGATAACTCTTTGACAGCTACCCTCTTTGCCACCTCCTTCAGTTTTTTGGGTGGCATGGTAGAGGTGAAGAGCAAGCAATTTATACATAGGGGGTCCATATTCATAATAGTCATGATAACCTAATAACCACAGTATGTGTACCAACCATGAGAGTCCTCGGGAGAATTCATATAAAGCGCGTCCAACAGACACAGATAAATCTGCTCATCCGATAACTCAGTCATGGCCATCCGCACTAAGTCACCATTCCACCGAAGGTGGGATTTCATTGCCGAAAATGCGAGCTCAATAGGGTTGTAATCAGGGGAGTATGGAGGGAGAAATTCGCAGCGCATTCCCCTATCAGATTTTAGATTTCATCTGCAGTGGCAATTGTGATATGAGTATCAAACCTTGACTTGATCATGTCAATGATGTCTGGGTGCTTGTGAATGCGACAATTGTCCATAACGATGACAGAGTTTGGAGCAGGAAATGGTTGCATATAATCGAGTAGGCGGCTTATGAAGCGTTGAAATGTTTCCGTGCAGAATGAGCCTTCAATGATTTCACAATGCATAATCCTGTCATTGTACAAGAGTGCAGGAAGGACAGAAAATCTAGGGGGAGAACGATGGGTCAGGTACAGATAAACATTGACAGGCAATTTCTTACCATCGCCCACGCACAAAAAAAGCCTTGCGATGCACTGGCGTCCCACGCATAGACCATGCCTTCCCTTGATATGTTGTTCAATGGTCAACTGAGCTCTCATCGATGAATACAAGCTGTTCTGCTGTATAATTACTGATTCTGTTTACATATTCAAGCCTCTTTTCATGCGAACGCTCGATTGCAGAGCGGGACAGCTGTCAACACATACAAACGTCAAAATGAAAATATGTCACAAACCTTCTTCATTGTAAGTCCCCCAGCCTTCAGAGCTCGCCAAATTGTCGAGCTTGAAATGCGTATGCCACAATTCATGGCGAGGAGGTCTCGCAGCTCATCAAGATAAACATCGGGTTTCTCTTGAATAGTTGAAAACAAAAACTAGTCAAATTGTAAGCCACATTGATAATAAGTATATATACCAATACTTACATTGACATCCTCATTGCGGAGCAGCCGTGACCTTCTTTGTCGCTCCTTTTCTTCATCAAGGATCATACCAGTCTCTTCAAAGTATTGCAATATTCACTTGACCACTGTAAGTGAGACACCAGTGTAAATTGAAATATCCTCCTTCGAAAGGAGGGCAGAGAGTCGAACTACAATCTGTTGGACATCAGCAGAAGTCTTTTTACCTTTCGCCATGGGCGAGAAGGCTGTTTACGGTTCAGCCGTAGTGTCACTGTGACAACCTTCCCACAAATCACGAGGCCCAGGTACCAGTACATCTGAAACATCAAGTGACTGGATTCAGTCTATTACAGGATGAAAGTATATATCATTCCGAGTCTAATGCGCTATTTTTGATGCGTTTTGGTGAAGAACTTGGTGAGATATGTTCAATTCTTGTCGAGGGGTGTTTTTTTTCGGAATTTTCCGGCGGGTCACGTTATCTGAAAAAGGCAGTAATCATATTTGTTTAGAAAGGAGAACGCCATGTATTCATTTCAGTTCTACTAATACAACATACATGCAGTGAATCTAATGTCGGAAACTTGAATTGAGCTCTGTACATAACAATAAGAAAAAGCATTGGACTGCTCAGATTTGAAAGCGCTACTCACAAACTTGAGACTTCTTGCTTCTTGTGGAACGGTCGGATGAAGGTACTTTCTTCCGCTTCTTTGATGTCAGCTGAACAGCGCTTCCAAGTCCCAGGCCAGGCCCATTGCTGCTGCTGGGAGGAAGGCCGTTGGGAGTGAGGCTGTTGGGAGAGAAGCCGTTGGGAGCAAGGCCGATGGGAGAGAAGCTGTTGGGAGAGAAGCCGTTGGGAGAGAAGCCATTGGGAGAGAAGCCGTTGGGGGTGGGACCTGTGGGAGCGATGGGAGAGTATTGAGCTTGAAAAGCCTGAAACATTTCCATTAAATGAGGATCGAGAGTTGGAATGTTGCCATTCTGCATGCAATTTTGTGGCGTCCAAGGGCCCTTGGTTGTCCATAGTAGCAACATATAGCGGTGCAAGATCTTACTTACCTGAGAAACATTTAGTTGTTGGTTATCATTTGGGGAAGAGTCAATATGCGAGAGATCTGGTGTGGCTTGGGCCTGAGGAGAGTCAGCTGGACTCGGACTTGGTGCCTGGTGGTTACCACCATGAAATTCTATCTCTTCCTGTTCAATCAAATTAGCGCTAGTGCTGTCGGCTTGGTCATTATTGCCCAAAAGTAAAGGCACCTGGCTTCCTGGATTGGCCATTTGCTGACGTCAAATGGACCATGATAGTTCTATTTCTTGCATTTCATCGCCTGAGTCACTTTCAGTTTTGCTCTCGTTTGCCTCAGCTTTGCGCCTCAATTCCTCAAAATTGCATTCCCTTTAATTTCAGTGAAGCATTCTGGTCTTTTCAAGTTAAACTTACTTGTTGAATCTATCGAATATCTTCTGGACTATTGGATCTTCCTCGTTACTCAGAACCTTGACAATATTGTTGTAGAGCCCTTCCAGATTGAAGCCGTCAATTTCCACACTCCATTTATCAGCTGATGAGATAGCAAATTGAGCCTGTAATTTCAGTCCAGTCAGTGAACGTCATGATATCAACACTTGAACATCCCTGGATTGCAGCATATGCGATGGTATATTTGTTGCTCTTGGTAAAGCAGATCTTGCCACACTTGCACCTGCTATCCTTCAATGTAATGAGATGAGGCTTGCAAGCGGTCCTTGGGCCGGTCATGATGTGACGATAGATGCGAATGAGAAGGTGACCTTCAAAAAGTCCAATGAGCTTGTGGTGCCTGTCATACTGTTGCAGTTCATCATATAAAAATGTTGGAAATTGTGTTTCTTTAATCTTGTGCTTGCCATTCTTCACTTTTGCAATGAAAGTCCTAATATCCCAGGTTCAGTATTGACTGCCAGTGCGATAGAGGCTTGATTAGTGTACTCAGGATCGGCATCAAAATCATGAAGTTCGTTTCAAGGACACAGAAGACGTGCCAAATATTGGTGGTTAAAGCCATGGTCAGTCTTGTTAGATCCTCGGATAGGCGGTGAAATGGCTTCATTTTTCCAGTCAAGCAGAAGGTAATTCACGATATCTCTTTTCAATGCCTTGCTATCATCAGAGCGCACGTTGGATGCCTTTGTATGCATCTGGTGCCCAACTGTTAGTAGATATATGTGCATATATTAGATAATAAGACTCACATAGTTGATGAATGTGTCAAGACCATCATTTTCCTCAATGATTTCTTGCAATAACACTGGTCCATCAGGAATGAGCTCCATGATCTGGTCAAAGCACCCCAGCTCTTTTTGTACATCTTCCCTAAGTAGACCGTCTAATGAATGCAATTACTGATGCGTGAATATGACACTTACTCTTTCAGCTTTGCCATTTTTGCTTTACAGTGTGTGTTTGTATCATCAGGTGCAATGCGAAACCATATGCCAATACTTAAAACTTGCTTGACTTGGATGAATGGGTCAATCCCAATAGGTATCCAGTGACCAATGGTGTGGTACAATAATGCCCTATCATTGGAGGCTTTGGTGCCTTTGAGTGCTTCCTTCATGTCCATGATCAAGTGGTGAGCACAGATAGATCCTCCAACATCACTGCCAGATTCATTGTCTGACTCACTGGGAGAGGACATGATGGGACTTGAAAAGACGCGACTGGTGATGTCACAGCATTTAAGTTACCTCAGAACCACGTGACTGTGCTTGTGTAGAACGTCCACCATGCCAAAACAGAAGAAAAAGAAATACAGGTGTCATGCACCCAATTGTGATGCTTCGTTCTCATCTTCAACTGCATTGAATAATCATCAGTGCTCATGTGGTCAGGATCTGACCTCAGTTCTCACAATACGCATCAAAAAGTACAAAATACAGGCGGTGCTGAACAAGAAGAACAGGGCCCCAACTGATGTACCAGAGCCTTCCAATCATGTTCATGATGCAGGGGAGGATATGCAGGTAGACCCCCCTTATGCAGGTTTAGGTGCGGTCACTGGTGGACCATCGCAATCATCTTGTGGAAATGTTTGTTCTTGATTTTTGCATTATTTCACGATCTGGCTCACTCTTTTCAGCTAGAAATGACACCTAGGCATAGTGGGCACTTGAGACGCCTGCCAGCTAGGTTCAGAGATGTATTACCTCCTCCACCCCCACAGCCTGATCGTGAACCTCAGCCAGGTGCACAAATAAATGCTACAACATCAGCACCAATGGCAACTAGCATTGAAGCACTAGTATCAACCTCAACTCATGTTCCGCTTAATGTCTATGACACAAAACCAAATGCTTTCAACATTTTCTGACGTCATTTGCATGGCCGCCCATCTATGTATCCGATCACGCCCAATATCACTGAGACTCTCAATTCCCCTAATTATGAGCATGTCATTATTGCTGAGGAGCGACCCTGGTGGGCAGCTTTTGGGCCATCCCTCAAATTGGTGACAGAAAATGTACTTGGTCCCTTCAAAAATGCATCTATGCTTCTATTAATGCACTGGCTGCATACTGGGACTAATGCCAAGTCAAAACCTGAGATTGACCAGCTAGTTCATGAAGTTCTATGCGCTCCTGGATTTAGCATCAATGATTTGGAAAACTTCAATATCACCCAAGAATGTGATCAGCTTGACAAGTTTATTTTGGATTCAGGAAGCAACCAAAGCGATATCCCATTCAATGTGAAAGATGGATGGGTTGAAGCCACAGTGGCACTTCCTCTTCCATGCGAAAATTGGAAGCATAAATCAGAGTTGGATGCACCCAAGATCAAAATTCTATCAACACTTATTAGCAGTTATCAAAGCTGCACTTGCAAATCCAGGAGCTGACACATATCATTGGATCCCTTATGAAGAATACTGGAAACCAAATGACTTGGTGGCACCTGAGAGGATTTATTCCGAACTTTACAACTCCAACGCCTTCATTCAAGAACATTATTGCCTTCAACAGACTACTACAAAGGAGCATGTCATCATTGCAATCATGATATGGTCCGATTCAACACACCTGACTAATTTCGGGACTAGATTTCTTTGGCCCATTTACATGTATCCTGGCAATCAATCCAAGTATTCTCGCACACAAAATACTACCCCTGTGGCCCAGCATCTTGCTTACATTCCCAAGGTTTGTTACCCCTTGAGATTTTGCAATGCGAACCTTATGATACTGATTTCACAGCTTGGTGACAATTTTCAAGATGTCTATAGGAAAGCATATGATACTCCTGCAAGTGTGGACATCATAACCCACTGCAAGCATGAGCTATTTCAGCTGATATGGCTTCTAATCCTGGATGACGAATTCATGGATGCTTATGTGAATGGATTTGAACATACTTTTCCTGATGGTGTACAGTGACTCATATTCCCTCGCATCTTTACATACACAGCCGATTACCCTGAGAAGTAAGTAATCCCAAAGTTATAACTTGCATTATAACTTTATTCAGAGTTTTAGTTGGATGCACCAAGTACCTTGGAATGTCGCCATGCCCAAGATGTTCTATACAAAAAGATAAAATACGTAACATGGGAAAGAAGCTTGACATACAGAATTGCTCCAAAAATGCCAGAATTGACAGCACTGAATTACAAGAGGATATCAAACTTGTCCATCAGTGGATGTTTGAGAAGGGCATTCCTCTCAGCAACGCTTTTGTGGTGAACAAGCTCAGCCCACTATCTTTGACACCTGTACATGTAAATATTCAAAGCTGTTGATGTTCCTGTCCTGATGATGTGGCAGAGCACTTTTTCCCAGAAACTCTTCAAACATGGCTTCAATCACTATGATATGCTTGTTCCAGACTTGCTACATGAATTTGAACTCGGCGTATGGAAAGTGATGTTTACCCACTTGATGCGCATTTTGGTTGCTAATGGTGGAGATGGAATTCAAAAGTTAAATGACTGGTGGGAGTTTCAATCTTCTTCATCATTGATACCCACATACTAAATTTCACTATATTAGGTATAGATGTGTGCCAATGTTTGGTGATGGAACAATTTGTTGGTTTGCCCATAATGCCTCGGATATGAAGAAATTGGCAGCACGGGACTTTGAAGATTTACTCCAGGTATTTTTCTATGCTCACTTGACTAGTTGTACGGCTTACATGTAGTATCAGTGTTCTATACCTGTTTTTGAGGCAATACTGCCACTAGAATTTGACAAGATACTGAATGACCTTCTCTTCGAGCTCTGCACATGGCACGCTTTGGCCAAATTGCATTTACACACAGAAACGACTGTCAAGGCACTTGAACATTCAACATGACGCCTTGGAACTGCTTTATGAGATTTTGAAAAGACAATCTGTTCACGCTACATCACCAAAGAATTACCAGGAGAAGAAGCAGCCCGTGGACATCGCATAGCAGCGCTTGCAAAGAAGAATACCAACAACTCTTCAGGAACAGGAATGAAACCAATGAGACCAGTGAAAAAGGAACAACACTTTAACCTCTCTACATACAAACTCCATGCTCTAGCAGATTATCCAGTTGCCATCTGCAGATATGGCACTACAGATGGATTCACAAGTCAAGTAGTGAGCTATCTTACTCTTCAAACAAAGTGACAAAAACTAATCATGCTGGCTACAGGGCGAAGCACAGCATCAGACTGTCAAGTGATATTACTCCCATGCTTCCAAGGCTCAGCACACACGTAGCATAACAAAACAAGATAGTCACCAGAAAGCCTTGAGGAAGATACACAGTTGGTACATGGCAGTTCAAAAAAACACTACCATGAAGAAATTTGTAATTGTATCGAAGAGGTGCACAAAACGTTTATTGAAAGAAGGAATAGAGCCGCTACCATATATGGACCCTAATTGCCATTATCAGATGGTGAAAGACGAGAAGAACAAGGTGAAACTGTGGAAATGGCCTGGGGAAGATTTGAAGGATGACTTAGCTTGTCAAGTATGTCATATGCGAAAAGACTGTTCTACCTGAGTACTAATACTAACTTTCAGAATTTCCAACATCATCTTCTGGATCATTTGCTTGGCCATTTATTAGGTGCCGAAGATGATGGAGACAAAAAATCTTACTCAAGCATTGAACAAAGTACTGTAACTATCATAGACAAAGTCATTTATTCGCACCAGGTTTTGCGCATCAATTATACTACCTATGACCTTCGATGAGAACAAGACACTATCAATATCCGGACAAAGCCCAACATCATGCTACTTTCTCATGAAGATAATGATGAGGGAGCACCGCATCCTTATTGGTATGCACGCGTTATTGGAGTCTTTCATGCAAATGTGATACATATGGGCCCTCAACCCAAGAGTCAATTACCACAGCAAATGGACTTTCTGTGGGTTTGGTGGTTTGGACAGGACAGCAGCTCATGCCGATGTGGATGGAAAGCACGAAGATTGATGCGAGTTGGATTCCAAGATGGTAATAGTTTGGTTTCTTGGACCCTGCACTTGCATTCGTCCAGTCCATCTTGAGCCAGCATTTGCACTTGGCTGTACTGATGAATATTTACCGCCATCCATTGCACACCAGAATGAAGATGAAGATGAAGACTGGGCATTCTATTATGTTAACATGTAAGCCGTTCATCTTCCTACCACAGATTTTCTAGTAACTACAAAATTATCAGCTTTGTCGCTCATGATATGTTCATGAGATACCATGGTGGGGGTGTTGGGCATACTGCTACAAGAAAGGTGATGGAGGCGTTCCTCTCTGATCGCCATAGTGAAGAACTCAAAGATATACATGCCGTTGATGATTTGGCAGAGGTAGAAGGAGAAGGAGAAGCTCAAAATGCTGTTGGTCAAGAAGAGCTCCAAGAAGCTGAAGAACTCGATTATGGCTACCATAATGACACCAATGGGGCTGAGGAGATTGCAGGTGAAGAAGAAAATCATTCTAGCAATTTGGAAGCTGGTGATGAAGGCGATGGTGGTGAGCCTAGCTTCGCACAACTTTAATTACACTCGGTGTTACTAGTACATTAGCTCGTTTTGTACTCCAAATCATTTCTAGACTACCACATAGTACCGCTGTATACAATATTAATATTTGATGTCAATGCATAAAAGCCTCAAGGGCAATGTCTGGCCAGGGCTTGCCAGGGCTGACGTGCCTTGGCCACGTTGTGGGTAACTGAGAAGCGTTGCTGGTCCTTAGCTCAGCTGGAGGTCAGGGAGTGCCAGACCTGGTGAGCCCTGACCAGGTCATGCCAGGCCTGTCACGCTTCATCAGGTTTCCGACTTTTTGTAGATGTTGTACAAGTAGAAATAAGCAAATTAAGATGGTTGTAAGACAGTTCATATATTGAATGACTTAATGTCTTCAACCATTTAAGACATCTAAGACAAGTTCTGTACTTTTTTCAACTTAAAGTACCTTATGCTACTGGTCAACTTGAAACTATACTTAGTGGCACTCAGATTTTAAGTGGAAAAAGTAACTTAAGTCATGCAAGTCATACAAGTCACAAAAGCCAATATATTAATACTAGCCTACTATACTCATATCATTGACAGGGTATTCAATGGTATGTTGATCACAATATGAGTAGTAGTAGGCTGATCCAATTGCGAAAAAAAACACTACAGTCCAACTTGACAACACACTAGATAAATGAGAGCTCAGCATGGAATGTGGGTATTAGCAGAAGCTTATTTGAGTTCCATGTCAAAGCCACTTTTGTCACTACCATCTTTGACAAGAGATTCAGTACTGATGGTGCTCCCATCCCATGCATGGGTTGGGGAAATGAGCAGCTGAGTGTCAGCCACAATGCTGTTGAAGTGTTCATCAGATAAATTCAGGACCATGGCTACATATTTAGCTGTTTGTTCACTCCATTTGCTACTGAATTTGTGTGCTTTTGTTGATGTCTTACCAGTTGAGGGATTTAACTGCTCAATAAGCTTGCTAGTACTGGCTTCTGTGATGTGCAGCAGACCTTTCTGCCAGAGCTTGAGAGCCCATTCAGCCTAGGATGCATGTCAGTAGAGTAGCTGTGTTACCCAGCAATGTTGAATACTTGCCACAACAGCAGCAAGAGCCAGGGCACCTATAGGATGCTCAAGCAGTGAGACATCAGTTGTGGCATTGGTAACCACCTTGAGATGGGTTGNAGCCAATATATTAATACTAGCCTACTATACTCATATCATTGACAGGGTATTCAATGGTATGTTGATCACAATATGAGTAGTAGTAGGCTGATCCAATCATGAAAAAAAATGTGACAGTCCAACTTGACAACACACTAGATAAATGAGAGCTCAGCATGGAATGTGGGTATTAGCAGAAGCTTATTTGAGTTCCATGTCAAAGCCACTTTTGTCACTACCATCTTTGACAAGAGATTCAGTACTGATGGTGCTCCCATCCCATGCATGGGTTGGGGAAATGAGCAGCTGAGTGTCAGCCACAATGCTGTTGAAGTGTTCATCAGATAAATTCAGGACCATGGCTACATATTTAGCTGTTTGTTCACTCCATTTGCTACTGAATTTGTGTGCTTTTGTTGATGTCTTACCAGTTGAGGGATTTAACTGCTCAATAAGCTTGCTAGTACTGGCTTCTGTGATGTGCAGCAGACCTTTCTGCCAGAGCTTGAGAGCCCATTCAGCCTAGGATGCATGTCAGTAGAGTAGCTGTGTTACCCAGCAATGTTGAATACTTGCCACAACAGCAGCAAGAGCCAGGGCACCTATAGGATGCTCAAGCAGTGAGACATCAGTTGTGGCATTGGTAACCACCTTGAGATGGGTTGTGAATGTCTGTAGGACAAACTGCCCACAGAAAATACCTGATGCTGCTCAAACCTACAATTAACTAAGCAACTAGCTTCAATGATAGTGAGAATTGCCAACATACTATCTCTCCTTTCTCATTCACTTTCCTGGCCTCACAGTAAAGGAAAGCCTTGTGGAGCAACATGTCATTAACAAAGCCTTGACACTCTTTGACTGTGCTCATCTTGTTCATTCTGAAGTACAGATCAAGGATGGCGATGGCTGTGGGACCAAACAAGGAATGCCATTCAGTCAGACATTGTGTGACCTAGGAAACATGTCACAATAATAACACTGTAAGTAAGATGCTGCGCACAATGCCTATCATAGGGTGCAGCATGCTGATTACACATTGATTTTGAACTGGTTGAGTATGGGCTGCAAGTAAGTGATAACTCGTGTCTCAGGAATCATCCAAGGATTCTGAATGCTCACAATGTAATTAATGAATGTTGGCAAAATCATCAAATGCCAAAGCTTCTTGTCCTGGAGAAGAGCTGGAGGGAGGTTGTTGTTAGTAGGCCATTCTTGCTTCTTCTTGGTCTTATCTTCTTCATCTTCACTCATTGTTCTTGTTGTTATCTGGCTCACATTTGATAGTGACTCTGGACTTAGGTTTGGGCATTGGCCTCACCATGGCCATGGCAACAAGCCTATTCTGGAGTTCTTTGATAGCAGGTTTTTGAGACACCTTGGCCTTTGAGGAATGTGTGGCTTTCATGATAGACTGTATGGATGTGCACTCAGGCACCTGCTGATACAGGTATAAACTATCATGCAATGTACTTTACTAGTTAGCCATTGTCCATGTTTGAGAGGGCTCAAGATCACCACATCCCTTTCAACCTTCTGATCCTCTTCAAAAGCTGGGATGTTGGAATCACTGTCATTGATCTCAATTGTACCATCTGTAGTTGTATTCATGCCAGAAGAGGAAGCTACCACAGTTTGTGACATCCTCAGAGCATGGCTGTGCTTGCTGGCTGGTTTACCCCAGATGTCAGTATCATCTTGTTGGGTACCTGTGCCCATGAGCCAATTAGTGAAATGGGCATGCTTCATCTCCTCTGCATCAGACTTGGAGCTATATGAGTAAAAGAACAGCATTGTTTCATTGAGTGTGAGTAACATTCTTGAATGTTGATAAGGGTAGGTGTGACTCATGTTACTACATGGGAATTTACATCACCATGTTGCTTTGTGTGTGTAAGCTGTGTGGACCTGGGCCAAGTCCATATTGATTCAAGATGACTCCGTTCCTTTCACATGCCTTCCTTCACAGCCTCTACCTGTTGCCATGTCAACATCATCTTCAACTCCCTTTCCTGTGAATGCCAATCTGGTGTGTCAACTTGACTATCTGGAATGATTTCATCTGAGTCCTTACTGTTTGCTGTATGGGCATGTGGTATTGAGCACATATCCTCTGGAGCATGCAGGACCCTCTCACCTGGCATGCTTGAAGGGACCACTTCTTCTGTAACTGGACTCATATCTGGTGCAGGTGTCAACATCCTACATATGAAGGGAAGTGTGTTCATACATTTGTTATGTGGCTTGGGAGTCTTCAGCTCATGATGACTTGGAGGGTTTTTCATGGCTTCATCTGTTTTTCTCTTTCCCTCAATAGGGGTGTCAAGTTGACTGTTCTTTTGTACATTGTTTCCTCTTTTTTTTTCAACCTGATCAGTGAAGGTCATATCATCAAGGTCCAGGATGCATTGGCCCAGACACTTATCCTTGTTTGATGCTCTGGTTTGCATTGGGACAGGTAATGAGCATGAGGAGCAGTGGTGGTTGAATTTTGACTGTTTGTGGACAGGAACAAGTGGTAAGTATTTGTTTAGTCAGGGTTTGATGATTTCATCTAAGTTCCACTCACTAATTATTGGTCTTAGTGCCTCCCTTCTCTGTACACACCACTGATCATGGATGAAGGCAAACATAAATATGCATGCTTCGTAACTGGCTGCAGGCAGTTGTTTAAGACTGAAAGTGGATGAAAATGACACATCAATGCTAGACATTCAAACCTACCAGAGCAGCAGCTCTTGGATCTATGTAAGTATTATGCTGTCACATGTTGCAATACTTCCTCAAGGCTCACAATGTCAATACAGCTATCTACCAAATGCCTGGATTGCCTTTACATGTCTGGCACAATGCCTGTCCGTCCAGTTCACCAATAGCTTTGCTAGGCCATATGTCTCCCCAAAGAGGTTCTTCCCCATTGCAAGTCACATGCACTAAGGGAAGCTGGCTTTTCAATGAAGAGAATGATTCAGAACTATTAGCCACACACATCAATGGTGACTGGCTTAACAAAGACTGTGGCTCAGATCCCCAACAGGCCCATGCTGAGTTAGCTGTGCATGTTGATGAAGGCTGGCTCAATGAAGAAGGTCATGCCCAGCTAGCTGTGCAGGTTGATGGAGGCCAACTTTTCAGAGAAGAAATCAACCCATGTGTGCCCTCCTCATTCCATGACTCGGTGCAGTCTTCTCCATGACTCTCCTCCTCTGATGATGAATATGCAAGTGATGATTTTCTCTATGACAAACTTGAGCATCCAGTGGCGGATTTTCCAAGAATGGGCTCTCAATATCACTCGAAACTGAATGGTACTTCAATGTATTGCAGGATTGTGTATTCTAGCTGACATTACATCAGGTGCTGTTTGTGATTCTGATGGCCACGTGCTACTCCCAAATATGCCACCAATGCCAGATGCATGCACATCACAGGACTGGGTGCCATTCAAAAATCAAGTTCAATTTGAGCTTGTGAGCTTCCTGTATCAGAAAGTGCAGATGTCCACCAGTGATATTGATACCCTCTTGAACTTGTGGACTGCATCACATGCAGAATGCAAATGCCCTCCCCCTTTCCAAAGCCACTGGGATATGTATAAGACAATTGATGCAATAGAAGCTGGTGCCATGCCATGGGATGGCTTTGTGTTGAGGTATGAAGGAGCACAGCCAGATTCTAATGGATGAGTGCCAAATATAGAGTTTACTATCATGATCCACACCTCGTTGTCAAAAATATGCTATTAAACCCAGATTTCAACAGTGAAGCTGATTATGCACCCTATCTTGAAACTGATGCCGAGCAAAACCACATGTATCACAACTTTATGTCAGGAGATTGGGTCTGGAAGAAAGCAGTTAGTTCTTTGTACTTGTTGTTGCCCATGCTCACTTAGTATGAAGGACCAGTTGCAGACAAACCCTGCAATGCATGGCGCCATGTTGGTTCCAATCCTACTTGGCAGTGATAAGCCAACTACATCAGTTGCAACAGGTGACAATGAGTACTATCCACTGTATATGTCTATTGGGAACTTACATAATAATGTTCAACAAGCACACCATGATGCCTTAGAGGTGATTGCATTCCTTGCAATTGCCAAAAGTACGTGGTGACTTATGTTCTTTGCATGTGATTGACAATGCCTAACAGCATCACAGCAGTACACTGACAAAATCAGATTCCATCACTTTCAGTGCCAACTACTACAAAGTACTTTGGCAGCAATATTAAGCTCCTTGAGGCCTGGTATGACCAGAGCTGAGGTGATGCACTGCCCGGATGGACATTTTCATTGAGCACTTTATGTTCTTGGCCCTTACATGGCAGATTATCCCAAGCAAGCAGCAATCACTTCTATTGTTAATGGCTGGTGTCCAATGTAATGTATTGCATTGATACTAGGACTTCAAACAATTAACTGTAATTTATTAGATGTACAGCAAAAGACCTTGGTATTGGTGTACCTGGTGGCCAATGTTCCCATGAACATACTGAATACCTTGTTAAATTATGTGAACTAGGCAAGCTTTGGGTAGAATATGGTCTAGTGGGCAATATTGAGGTGTGTATGTCACCAGTCATAATGTGTTCAGTATGTCATTGACAAATTTCTTTAATAGCCATTTACAAATGAATTCCCAGATGCTGATATCCATGAGCTAGTTCTTGGCCATTGTTGATTGTGCATCCTACTAGCAGATTCCAACACCAAACTTAAATGTGATGTCAAGAATGTCCCTTTGAGTAGAGCTATATTGGACAAGTCAGAAGAAAATTAATTATGGATTTGCCAAGCATGTCCAGTTGGTGAAGACAATAGGTATGCTACTTGTCCTACCCTAACCTCCATATTTCTTACCTGCCTAGTTGGATGTAGAACATTGTGCAAACTGGCCAGTGAAGTAGATCAACCGAATTTGCAAGCACTCATCATACATTTTCTACAAGCACAGTTGAATTACATGAATGTTGACCTGGATGCAATCTGTTATGATGATGAGTCGTCATCCAATGATGTAATGCCATGAGGATTGTCTGAGACAATAACAAAATAGAGTCTGGCAAAATGTGATTGAGTAGACAGTGCTAAGTCTGACGAAGGAGACTCAGGCTTAAGATGAGTGAGGTGGATGAGAGTGCTTGAACAATGACTTTGACAATCTCACCAGAACTAGGAGTTCCCAGAGATGTAACTTGTGTATTACAAGCTAAGTTGAACTTAAGGTTTGACCTAAGACAAACTCTAGTATTTATACATGAACCTACTGTCTGTAAAAGGTAAGGAATGTGCTAGAGAATGATATCATAGCTATGAGATCATAATGCATCATTAGTGATATCATAGTGACATCATAGAAACGAAATGATGGTAGGCATATGTCATAAGTGAAAAGGGTCATGCTTATGTGAGCAGTGACATTGCATAATCATAGAAAGGAGGTGGCGATGCATAGGTGTTCATAAAAGGAAGGTGCTGACATAAGAAAATGAAAATGTTTGCATGGGTTGTAACTCTAGCTCTCCTTTAGAGAACTTGTCCACAAGTACTAATCTGATATAATACAAAATGAAAACGAAGTTGAGAGCTTACTCAATGTTATTAAATTCAGTTTTGGTCCACCAGGCTGGCTTTCCGAGGCGGAATTCTTCGTCATCACTGTCTGGGCAATTTCAGTTATTAAACCAGGCATGGCATTTGTTGTCATTATCGAAGGTAACAGTACCAGGGCAGGTTCCCTGTTGGTATCCTTGGCAGGTTCAGTGGGTAGTGCATGGGTGAGTAGGAGGTGGGTGTGAAGGATGAGGCAGTTGCTGATGTTTGAGGCATGCTGATGGTCCAGGGGTTGATCTGGCATCAGCGGTTCAATTGCTGATGGGTCTAGGGAGGATGACTTGGTTAGGAACGTGCTGTGACATCAAGTGTCCTCGAGAATTGCAGATCAGGCACTGAGGGTGGTGTGGCTGTTTTTGTGGTGCCTGTGGTGTGGTGGGCACATTTCCTCTCTGTCTTGGTGGAGTACTAGGGTTGACTGATGTGAAGACGATTGGAGGATTGATGGGTATAGCAGAGGATGTGGATCCTTTGGGTTGTCTCATTGCAAGAGGGGTCCTTGTCATGAGTGGCACAGTAGAGTCAAGTTCAGTGAGCATCTGAACTACTACTTGTGTTTTGTCTCCATTAAGGATAGTGCATGGTATGGCGGTCGGCCTTGGTGGGAATTTGTCATTGACTAAGCTGGAAGTGGCCAGGGTCTTGTTCTTCACTTCTTCAATCTGTCCAAGGATGTTGCCAATCTGGTCTTGAATCTTGTCAGAGATATTGATGATCTCATGTCGGTTAGGGATGCAGTAGATAGGGTTGAACCAGGAGTTGATCTTGATCAAGTTCCTGACATCATTAGTTTGAGGGAGGATGCATATGCAGTTAGCTTGGATGAGCTTGATGGTGCTAATGATGTATCATTCAATGTCAGTTAATAATAGGTGGTGGAGGAGATCCAGGGCAAGTGTCAAGGTCCAGTCTCTACCTAGATTCCAGACAAATGGAAGTCCGGTACGTGGAAGTCCGGAGTGAGGGCGAATGGGGAAAGTATGGAGATGAAGTCCGGAGGGGAAACTTAACTGGACTTGGCTTCAGCATTCTTGGGCTGCACCCGCCACATGTATCTTGTCCAACTTCGGAGTTCCGGAAACGGCATTGGGCCAAGGTTGTGGTTGTCGAGTAGGACGTTGTGGATGACGTTGAGGACGAGGGACATGAGTGGAGTGGACGAGGAGTTGGGAGAGAGAGGAGCCAAGTCAAGAGGGGGGCACAATCTATGATATTCGAACTAAGGTCTACAGTACAGGGATGTTGCTTTAAGTACCTACTCAGCATCGGAGTTCCAGAAGTGAGTGGAGGTCTCAGTAGCTTATCGATATGAGTTGAGTTGAGATAGCCACCGGACTATCTCAACATGCGTCCATAGAATCATGTACGTATGGTAATGAAAGATTTCGGTGCCACGGAGATGGATAAGAAAATGAAACGTAGCAACGAACATGAAGCCCATGTTGAAACATGGCAATGACAGAAAAGGAAAGTAGAAGGAAATGGACTTAGCAAAATATGAGTGTCCTAATGGAGTCTGCGTATGTCCATGATGGAAGTCCAGGGTTGTCTGTCATCCAACGGGAGTGTTTGCCAGGTACGGAGTTCGGAAGTCCATGTCATAAGGTCCATGTCGTGACCAGGATGTGACAGTATTTCCCCCTCAGGGCCGAGCCCTCGAGGCCAAGTGAGAAAGAATTACGCTGTGGGAACGCGCACCAAGGATCAACATGAAAATTTTCCAAACCTTCTTTCTCCATACCCCAACATGTCAAGCACTCAAGACAAGTTAAAGGCACTTCAAGCCTGGCGTCAGGCCCGTGAGGAGCAGGACCGGCGAGACGCGGAAGCAATAGCGGCTGTCGAGCGCGAGATTGAGGAGGAGCGGAAGCGAGAAGAGGAACGGAAGAAGGTGGAAGAGGAGGCGAGGCGACGTGCTGCAGAGGCGGCCAAGTGCGCAGAGGAGAAGAAATGGATTGCCGCGGAGGCGAAGGCGAAAGCTGAGGTGGAGGCCAAGGCGAAGGCAGAGGCGGCCAAACGGGCTGAGATCAGAGCTGGGAAGAGGAAGGTCACCACGATACAGGAGAGGTCAACGATGGAAGTGGCGGATTTGCTGGCGAGAGATGGGGAGGACGCAGAACAGGAGGAGGAGGAGTTCCAGGAGGGACTGAAAAAAGCCATGGAGGCAAACTGGGCAGAGGCAGAAAGAGCGCGAGTGCAGAAAGAGGGGAAACGGAAGAGAGTGGCGATGGAGGAGGCTGGGCCATCGAAGGTGCCCAAAACTGGTGACGAGAGGTGCGACAGGTAAGTGGCACACATGGAAATCCATCGGGAGTGCTAACTTGCACGTAGGTGCATTGATCGCGGAACGGAAGAGTGTGTACCCGGAACCGGGAAGGCATTCTCTTGTGTGGTCTGTCAAGTAGTGAAGGTGCCGTGCCGGTTTGGAGGGGAGAAGGATGTGCAGCCAAAGAAGAGGGCGAAGTCCATGAGGACAATTGGCTCAGACTCAGAGGCTGGATATGGCACGGGGATGGAGGAGATGATAAAAATTTTGAAGAAGATGGTGATGCAGGGAGAACAAATGCTCGCATGCCTGGGGCGGATTGAGCAATGGCTGGAGGAGATGCACGGTGATCCGCCATGGATGGAGACTCTACAGGAAAAGGAGTGGGTGGAGAAGAAAGAAGCGGACGCTAGGCTGGAGTTGGTGGGAGAAGCCACGGAGTTGGAGGTGGGGGAGTTGGCGGGGCTGGCGACAGATCCACTGGCGCCTTTCGAGTACCGTGACAGGCGGTTGACGGGGGAGGAAACGCAGGCCGTGTGGAACCACTACTGCGCCAAGAGCATGGTGTGGTTGGATATCCGGGACTGCGAGACAGAGGACAGCGAAGCTGAGGAGTGGAGACTGGCAACCGCGCCGGAGAGTGAAGTGGAGGAAAGCGAGGAGGACGAAGAGAGTGACGAGGAAGAGAGTAGTGGAGATGAAGAAGAAGACGGGGATGAGGAGGAAGATGGGGATGAGGCAGAAGTCCTCGAGTCCGCGCCCACCATCACTCCTTAATATATATATATATATTTTATCGTAGTTTGTTGTAATGCAAGGGTTTCGTGGTGTTTCAACATGTGAGTTAAAGACAGGAAAGTGGACCAGGCTTGGCGGGATAGCGTGCATGGAAGTCCGTGATGGCTTCTTGAGCATTTAGCTCTCCATCGGTTGTCGATTTTGGAGTCCAGGATTTCGGAGATCTCGTACTCCAGTTCCCCATTGACTTCAATAGGAGGCGATGGTGGTTGGATACAGTTAGGAATGGAGTTAGGGGTGTGAGGTTCCAGTTGAGAGACATGGAAGACTGGGTGAATGCTACGGAGATGATCTGGTAGGTTCAAGGTGTAAGACTGTCGTCCGGGTTTGGCTATGATGTCGAATGGACCAAGATATTTCTCTGCGAGCTTCTTGGAAGGACGGGTGGTGTGGATATGATCAGCCTTGACAAAGACTTGATCTCCAACCTTGAGAGGTGGTGGTGGAGTCCGTCGTTTGTCCGCAGGTCCTTGATAGCGCTGTTGAGAGGTGGCTATGTGCTCACGGAGGTTGTTGTGGAGTTCGTCCAAATCCGTTACAAAGTCCTTTGCGCATTGGGAGGCCAAGTCGCATTCTGGATAGACAGCGATGTTGGGATGGTAGCCCTTGTTGGCAAAGAATGGGGAAACTCCAGTAGTCGCGTTGGGAGCATTGTTGTAAGCAAACTCCACGAGTGGGAGGAGTTCTGACCAATTGTCCTGCTGATAGTTGCTGAACATCCGGAGGTATTGCTCAAGAGTCTGGTTGACGTGCTCAGTCTGTCTGTCACCTTCCGGATGATAACCGGAGGTGAAGTGAAGTCGCATGTTAAGTGCAGTACCCAAGGAGTGGAAGAATCGAGAAATGAATTCCGAGCCTCTGTCAGAGGTGACATGCTCCGGAACTCCGTGTTTGGAAAAGACATGGATAATGAACAGACGGGCTAGCTCTGGAGAGTTGATTGTGTCTGTGGTAGCGATGAAGATACCTTGCTTTGATAGACGATCAACGACAACTAGTATGGAAGTGAAGCCGGAGGAAGCGGGGAGTTGTTCGATGAAGTCCATGGAGATGGAGTTCCAAGGTTTCTCAGGAATGGGCAGCTGCTGTAGTTCACCATAAGGCTTGTGGCGTTGTGACTTGGAGCGCATGCAAGTGGTGCAAGATTTGCAATAGTCCTGAATGGAAGTCCAGAGGTTAGGCCAGAAATACTTTTGTCGGATAAGGAGAAGTGTCTTGTTTTGCCCGTAATGTCCGGAAAGAATGTGGTCGTGATTGTACTGAAGAATACGTAGACGGAGGTTGTTAGAATCGGGGACGTAGATGCGGTCAAGTCGTCGGAGTAGTCTGTCAGATAAAATCCACCATGGGTCTGATGGTGTTGGGAGGTGTGGCGAGGCGACTGGGTCTAAAGGCAGGGCAGTACGGATGTCTGCGTGGAGTTGCTCAATGTCCATGATAATGGCGTTCTGGATGACTGGAGCAGCTAGGGTGGAAGCCCGTAGAGATGCGCTGAGTTGGTTCTGAGTGAATACGGGTCAGTAGTTCTGAGGATTCACTGCTGCGTAGTCGCTATTTCCCCCTTTAGGATAGACGTCCCATCGTCTAGTTAAAGCGTCTGGCTTGGTACCTAGGCAGCCGGGGCGAAAGCGGATGACAAGGTTGAATTGGTTAAGGAACTCGGACCAATGGACTTGACGACGAGTGAGGAGCTTCGTGGTGGAGAAGTACTCGAGGTTCTTGTGGTCCGTAAAGATTTCAACCGGAGTTCTGGAACCTTCAAGGTATTGACGCCATTGCTTAAAGGCAGCGAAGATGGCCAGGAGCTCTTTGTCATGGGTGTCGTAGTTGAGTTCCGCGGGGGTGAATGTGCGGGAGTGAAAAGCGACCGGGTGTATTTCACCATCGTCGGTGTAAGTAGAAAGGATAGCACCGAGAGCATAGTCAGAAGCATCCGTTTCTACAAGGAGTTTGGCGTCCGGAGTCCAGTGGACTAGGATCGGAGTGGAGATGAAAGCCTGCTTGAGTCGAGCAAAGGAGTCGCGGCACTTGGTATCAAAAATCCACGGGGTATTCTTTTGTGTAAGTCGTGTCAAAGGAGTAACTATGTCGGAGTAGTTGTGAATGAAGTGTCGGTAGAAATTGGCAAAGCCAAGGAAAGACTGGATGTCTTTCACTTTACAGGGTTCCAGCCAATCCATGATAGTCTGGATCTTGTCCTTGGCCATAGTAAGTCCGGCGGAGGAGAGAACATAGCCCAAGTATTCGACCATGTCCTTAGAGAATTCACACTTCTCTACTTTGGCGTAAAGACCGTGCTGCCGGAGTCGTTTAAGGACTTCCCGGACATGCTTCCGGTGATCCTCTTTGTTATTGGAGTAGATGAGGATGTCATCCAGATAGACAATGACGAAGACGTCAAGCATGTCGGAGAAGATGTCGTTCATGAAATGTTGAAAGGCAGCAGGAGCGTTGGTAAGTCCGAAGGGCATAACACACCATTCGAAGGAGCCATAGCGAGTGCAGAAGGTGGTTTTCCATTCATCTCCATCGGAGATGCGGACTAAATGGTAAGCATGGCAGAGGTAGATTTTGGTGTAGATACATGCCTTGCCGGGGCTGTCAAGGAGATCCGAGATCAAAGGGAGAGGGTACTGATCCTTGCGAGTGAGTCGGTTAAGACCTCTGTAGTCGACGCATAGACGTAGGGAGCCATCTTTCTTCTTAACGAATAAGACCGGGGCTCCATGGGGAGAGGAAGAAGAGCGAATGAATCCAAGGGCTAGGTGCTCATCAATAAATTCACGTAGAGCCTGGAGTTCCGTCAGAGATAATGAGTAAATCCGTCCAGGTGGTGGTTGAGTGCCCTCTTCCAATTCGATCTTCAAGTCATAAGGTTGGTGTGGAGCAAGTATCTGAGCCTTGGCTTTACTGAAGACGTCAGCATAGTCCCTGTATTCTTCGGGAATGCTGGAGAGGTCTGGGGGTTTTTCCGGTGCTGAAGCGCGACCGGAAACAGAGTTGAGTTGGAGGGAGAAAGAGGTGGAGCCAGGCAACTTGCAAGCATGTGCATAAGCAGGAGCACTGATCAAGGAAATCTTGGGTGGTGCAGTAGTGTCAGGCGGTACCGAGGTCGAGGGGTTTGAATGTTGCGGCGTTGGAACGGAAGTCCGTGTAGCCGGTGAAGAAGGCCTAGGGGTCGAAGGCATCCCATGCTCCGTAGAACGGAAAATGATGCGGCTTAGCGTCCAGTCAATCGACGGATTGTATTGACGAAGCCAGCGGAGTCCAAGAACTAGTGGGCAAGAGGGATCCAACGGAGTCACGAGGAAATTTTGTAGAAAAGATTCTCCTGTGGGGAACGTAATGCGGAGATCCGCAGAGCGGGTGATCATGTGGCAGATGTTGTCATCGAGCAAACAAAGGTTTCGAGGTGATATATTGGAGGTAGCAATTGAGTGGCGAGATACAAAAATGGGGTCAACAAAACAGTCTGAGGAACCAGAATCAATCAGGCTAGGGGCAGGAGATGTAATCAACAGTATGGACAATGGAACTATCAAGGAATCCGGGTCTGAAAAAGCTGCAGCGTTCAAACGGACCTCCAGTACAGCACAGTCAGAGTCGAGGCAACTCCCAGTCCACGCTTGCAACTGAGAGCTGCTGTCTAATTTTTTGAGTCCATGGAGTTGGATGTAGATGCGACTGGCTGTGAGGGAGTGGAGTCGGAGGCGGATGTTACCATGGAGCGGCCACAGGCGTTAGCTGCGGCCTTCCGGCAGTCCTTGGCTGAATGTCCGCCTGCACCACAATAAAGGCACAGGTTGTTCTCCATGCGATGTTTGCGTTCATCGGAGTTGAGTTTGCCGTCCTTGCCCAATTTTGCTGTAAGGTCTGGCTTCTTCTGTGTGTTGGGACGGGAAGACGCGGAGTTGTTGGAACGGGAACCGGAGTTGTTGTTAGACGACTGGTTGGTGGAAGGCTTGGAACGGTTGTCGGAGGACTTGTCCTTGGAAGCTGTGTGCTTCTCCTTGTCGTCCTTCTTGGAGTTGGTAGCCGGAGATCGGGAGTCCTTAGAAATTTCGTCTTTGGTCATCCAATGGACTTGATCACACTGCTGTGCCTTCTGCCGCAAGTCTGAGAGTGTCATCGGTTTGCCGCCTTTAAGGATTTCCGTGCGGAGGCATAATGGAAGTCCATGGAAGAACTTGTCACGGAGTGCGGGCTCATTCCACTCAGTACGAGCGGCAAGCTTGTTGAACTCGACAATGTAGCATGTAACTTTGTGACTGTCCTTCATAACGAGGTTGCTGAGAGCGGTCTCCGCATCGCCCCGGAAATCGTAGGGGCCAAATTTGTTGTATAGCTCCTGTACAAACTGCTCGTAGTTCCACACCCAGTCCGGAGTTTCATCAAGTTCGTCCATGATGGCTGGTTCAAACCAGTCTAGAGCGGCGCCCTTGAGGTAGGAGATGGCATAACGGATGCACTTCTCATCTCGAGTGAATGAGTCCAGGCGGTCACTGAATGCTAGGCTGCATGAAACCAAAAATTCTCGGAGTTTGGCGGGGTTACTGCCATCGAAGGACTCGGGTTCCTTGACTTTGGTGGAGGTGGGGCGGAGTTTACGGAGTCCGCGATTAAGGTTTTCGAGTGCGGCTGCGAGGAGAATGTTTGAGTCGACAGGAGGTGGGGGGTCCGGTATGGGAGCTAAGGGGTTTGCTGGATCATTGACAGGTGGGGGTGCTGCTGGACTGCCTGGAGGTGCTGGGCTGCCTGGTGGCAGTTCGTCATCTCCATCAGAGTCCGGTGGAGGTGGGACTTTGCCCTTGCCTTTGGGTGGGCCCATCTGTGATGCTGATGCCGGGATGTTAATCACTCCGTGACCTGTAAGACTGCTGCCAGTTGGAACTGCTGCTATCTTCTTGACTCGAGGTGGCATGGGTGGATACACAGCAATTGAGTCGATATATACTGTCAAGGTCCAGTCTCTACTAGATTCCGGACAAACAGAAGTCCAGTACGTGGAAGTCGGAGTGAGGGCAAATGGGAAAGTACGGAGATGAAGTCTGGGAGGAAAACTTAACTGGACTTGGCTTCAGTGTTCTTGGGCTGCCCGCCCCGCTGCATTGTATCTTGTCCAACTTCGAGTTTCCGGAAACGGTGTTGGGCCGAGGTCGGTGGTCGTTCGAGTAGGATGTATGGACGATGTGGAGACGAAGGGACATGAGTGGAGTGGACGAGGAGTGGGAGAGAGAGGAGCCAAGTCAAGAGGGAGCACAATCATGATATTCGACTAAGGTCTGCGGTTACAGGATGTTTGCTTTAAGTACCTACTCAGCATCAGAGTTCCAGAAGTGAGTGGAGGTCTCAGTAGCTTATTCGATATGATGAGTTGAGATAGCCACCAGACTATCTCAAACATGCATCCGTTAGAAATCATGTACGTTATGGTAACGAAAGATTTTGGTGCCCATGGAGATGGATAAAGAAAATGAAATGTAGCAATGAATGTGAAGCCCATGTTGAAACATGGCAATGACAGAAAAGGAAAGTAGAAGGAAATGGACTTAGCAAAATATGAGTGTCCTAATGGAGTCCACATATGTCCATGATGGAAGTCCGGGGTTGTCTGTTGTCCAACGGGAGTGTTTGCCAGGTACGGAGTTCGGAAGTCCGTGTTGTAAGGTCCATGTCGTGACCGGGATGTGACAGAACAACCATCTGCAGCTCTAATTCCTTTGTGACTTCATCAATTGGCAAATTATCTCTCAGGGTCAGATTCAGGTCTGACATGGATTCTAATGGATTCTTGAACAAAAGCTTGCCATATTTGTCTTCTGCTCACTTTCCCCACATTTGAAGGTGTCACACATCATGACACCATAATGGACTGGGCTAGCATCACAATTGCTCAGCATATATAATTGTACCTACTTGTTGAAATATAGATGAATATATATAAGCAAGGGTAAAAAGACTTTCCTATAGGAGTCTGATAAAATTCCAATCAGACTCTTCCTAAACATTCCAATAACAGTCTGATCAAAATTTATCAAAAGTTGATCAGAATTTGCCCCTCATTCTATTAGTACATTTTGGTCATCAGAATCTTATAGGAATCCTACTGGATTCCGATCAGAATAGGGGGGGACTGTAATGACCTTGGAATAATCCAGGTGCACTCCAGGTCTAGTTTGGCTGGGGTTCCCTGCCAAATGTTGGGTTGTGGGGATGCAGGAAAAGTCCAGGTAAAGTCCCTGCAGTCCACATGGACTCCACATGGAATGTGTGGCTTAGTGTAAAGACCTCATTCCAGTTCCTTCATTTCCTCAGTGACCAATTGAATATTTTTATTCTGATAAGGATGTTGAGGGGGACTGGTTTTTATGTTTGGGACAGTCCCTGGAAATGTGTCCCTGCATTCCACATCTGAAACACTTTTCAGTCTTCCTGTATTCCTCTTTTTGTTTGTCACTAAGCTGTCCAAAAGGCAGGGCACTGATGGTTTGGGTAGATCCAGATTGGTTTGTGTTTCAGCTAAAATTAGGACATGTTCCAGATCCAGTTTGTTTTCCAATTATTTGCATAGTTTCCAATGCATTGTGGAGGTTCTCTGCTTTAGTGTAGATGTCTGCCATGGTGGTATATCCTGCCAGGCCTTTGAAAACCTTTTCAGTGATGCTGCAGGTAATCCTTTAACAAAGGTTTGTAAATCCTGTGAGTCCTGACATTCCTATATCAACTCAGAATTTTCAGATGTATTTAGGGACAGTGATCTCTCCTCCAACTCTGAGATTGGCTAAATTGTTCAAGGCCCTGACTGTGCTGTTGACTTCTCCCCAATCAGCAAGGAAGCATTTTATGAAGGCAGTGTTACTTGTCCAAGCTAATCCTGTGGTGCTGTTCAATTCATCTCCAATAATAGCCTTCCAGTCATTTAATTCTGGTCCAAGGCAAGCAAGGGTGTATCTGATCTTTTTCTCATCTTTATCCTCATAGTTGTGAGGGTTTCATGCAAAGAGATCTTCAAGTGAATCAATGAAGTAGGCAGTAGCATGGGTATGGGTAACCCACCAGGGTTCAGGTGTGGGTGGAGCTGGGGTACAGGTGCAGGTCACCCATACCCTTACCCACACCCCAGCATGTGGGTAACAGCACATATATGTGCTGACACATGTGGAGTTCATAAAATAAAATTGTATATCTAAACCAAACTTAATCCATTCCAACCATACTCATCTGCCCACTTCTGTCCAACCCTACTATGGATTTCAGCCAGTTGATGTTGTCCAAGAGACAGCCAAAGCCTTTGTAGAAGACATCAATGTCCGACTTGGAAAACAGGGCACTGATAACTCACATGGCACTGCACCAAAAAAGGCAAGGACAACCCAGTCAGTTGGCGAGACTAATGTCTCCACCGTCCCGAGGCCAAAGCCAACCATGGCTAAGCCTGTAAGCAAATGAAATACAACATCATTGAGCTGCTGAGCATGTGTAGACAACTGCCACAGCAAAGCTCTCAGTCAATTCAGAGAGTCAAGGCCAACCAGCGCCAGCACCAGCACCAGTGGGCTGTCCAATGGCAGTGGATGACAGCAATTTAAACAGGCTGGGGTATGTGTCAGACAGCAACCAAGAAAAAGAGAAAGCTTCATCAGAGCCAAAAGAAACAGCCTATGAAGAGCTTAGTAAGTTCCTCATCTCGCAACACTATAAATCAAAAGCTGAAATAACTCGAGCAGCTGAGTAAGGACTGGATATCAGTTGTATATGCCTTCTTCAACCCAGAGGTTAAGGTTGAGGTAATAGATGGCCACTATGCACATGTATTTCATTGCCAAGGGCCAGGCTGCAAAGGAAAAGTTAGATGTTATCTTGATACAAAAGATGCATGTTCAACTAGTAACATGTGATGGCATGTTGAAAATTGCAAAGGCTGGGGTAAAGCTGTGTTAATGGCAGCTGACAAGAAAAGCTTGGCAGATGAAGCACGCCACACTGTGATCAAAGAATTCCTGAAGGATGGGTCAATTCTAGCTGCTTTTGAACAAACAGGGAAGGGAAACATTACTTACTTGAATAGGTAGATGACTTGGGCCGAAACAAAGGCAGTGATTGTCTGCTGGGTTGCACAAAGTCTCTGTCCCTTTGACATTGTTGAAGATGAATGGTTCAGGTGCTTGGTGAAGACCAGATGGCCAGAATATTATATCCCTTCACCCTTGACAGTATTGTGAGATGTTCATCTTGTTTTTGCTCATACTCAAGAAAGGGTTGCAAGAATGCTGCAGGTGAGCATTTTTCATATTGTGCTAACAGTGGACTTACAGGCTTTAAAAGGAGTATCCAGGCAAACTTAATTTTGCCACTGATGCTTGGATGTCACCTAACCACTGTGCCTTCATAGCAGTTTCAGTTCATTTGGAGCATAAGGGAGCTCTGCTGGCCATGATACTGGATATCATTGAGGTGGCGAAGTCTCACAGTGGAGCTAACATGGCTGTGGCATTTGCTGCAATTTCAAATATCTGATAAAGTATGTACTTGTGGGGACAAGATCAGTACTGACAATATGCTGTGCTACAGGTTTTGAGCATTACCTGTGATAATGCCTCAGCAAATACTGTGATGATCAAGGAGTTGGAATGGCAGCTCCCAAACTTTGGCAGCATATCAGGCCATACATGTTGCTTCTTACATACCATAAATTTGGTTGCAAAGAGCTTGATCTGAGAGTTTGACTTGAAGAAATCTGTTGACCCAAAGGAATCTACTGGAGATGAAGATGGCAGGAGCAAGGAGGCTCTGTTGCTTGATGAGGAGGATAATAATATCACCCCAAGATATGATGATGATGATGTTGACAACAAGGATGGTTGGGTAGATGAAGTGGCAGCCATGGATCCAGCACAACGTAGTGCTCATGAGCAGGACATCAAGTCAGTGCAATTAGTACTAGCCAAGGTAAAACAGTCATTGACATACCAAGTTGACTATATTAATTGTGCCCATACAGCTTTGCAAAATCGCACACAAGACTGTTAATTCTACAACAATCCTTCTACCAGCATGGAAGGCCCCATTGGGTGAATTGAAGTTAGACATCCATTTGATCCCTTGCAATGTCACAACAAGGTGGAATTCCACCTTTGATATGCTTGACATGGCCATCAGATACCAGCTGGCCATTGATCTAATCACTCAGAAGCGAGATCCGGGCCTGCAAGACCTAGAGTTAACATCTGATGAGTGGAAACTTGCCAAGCAATTGCAGGGCATCTTGCAAGTGAGTTGTCATGTCACAGGCTGTCTGTAAATATTAGTCAGCAATCCACGGATCATTCCACAACCATGACTCACAATCCCCACATCTACTATTCTGCACAGAACAGATGGGCCATGGCCAGTTTCCTTTTCATTTATACATTGACACTAACATAATTTGTCAGATTCTCAAAGAAGCAACAATCTATTTCTCCTGCAGCACTCCCAGCCTTGCAACCATGATCCCAGCTATGGATCACATCAATGAGGTGTTTCTGGACTATTCCATTAATGACAGATACCACCTGGCTATCCATATTGCCATTGGACTTGCAAAAAAAACCTTAAACAGATATTACGAGCTCACAGACTCATCCAAGGTGTATTGCATCACAATGAGTAAGCACTTATCTTAAAGTAGGACTGGCACTGCTAACTCTCAGTTCAGTCCTACACCCACGTCATAAACTCACTTATTTCTGTAACACAAAATGGGAGCCCAGGTGGATTGAAACTGCTGAACACTTGGTCCAAGAAGAGTTTGAAAAATACCTTGCAAACTTGGAGGCTGATGATGTCCAAGTCATAGAAGAGGTACAGGGAGGACTTGGAGTAAAGGTGTGTGGCATCTTGACATTTGTGAGCACCACTGAATGCACATGCAGCCAACAGGCAATATATTTGATGGTCTAGCTGCATTTGCACCCCCAAAATGAGCAGATCTCTGCTCTGAACTGGAACGCTATCTTAGTACAGATGTAGAGGATGTGAAAGATGCCTTGCAGTGGTGGTACGAACATGCAGGCACATATCTGCATTTGTCTCGGATGGCTTGGAATTATTTATCAATTCCAGGTGTGTCTTCTGAAATATGTCTACACAATGTCTAATGCCTATCAGCTACATCAATTGATGTTGAACACATCTTTTTGAGAGGACAACTGCTCCTCTCCCATGTCCATTCTCAGCCCTCAGCACAAACCACCCATGTGCTTCTATGCCTGGGTCTGTGGAGCCTTAAACAGTTAATCAAGACTGAAGATGTGCTGAAGATAAGTGCAATGCCTGATGAAGAGGGTGATGAGAAGGCCTTTGATGATGGGTGGGATATAATAGAGTTGTAATTGCACCCTACTAATAACTATACTGTGACCCTTGGGTATCCCGCAGTGGGTACAATCCCTGACCTGTGAGAACATAACCTGCAGAAAACCTGTACTTGTCATTGGGGTGCAGGTAACACCCAGGTGTGGGTATGGGTCAGCCTCAAACACCCCAGGGTTGACCCATGCCACTGCCTACAATGAAGGCATGCACTTTGATCCTTTTCCCAGTGAATGCTGTGATTGCTTGTGGTTAAATATCTCCTTTAGGGGTACTGGTTTTGGCTGCCATTTCTGGTTTGGTTTTCAGGGGTTCCTGTTCATGTTTTAGTTCAAGTTTGATCTGTTTCATATCTCTGTAGCTTTCCCAAAGTAGTAAAGCTTCTGGTGTAAGGGAAACATATTCAAGTTCATCAAAATTGTACATATCACAAAACCCTTGCCACCAAGTTTGTTCTGGTTTTGAAGTGAGGGCAAAGAATAATAGTTTTTCTATAGCCCTGTGTTTGTTTACCCACTGGATCCAAAGTTCTGCTGGTAATGTGTCATAGTGATCTCCTTCCTTACAATCTCCTTCAAAGAGTTCATCTGGTACAGGTATATTCTGTTTCCTGGTTCCTGAGACAAAGTACCAACCTTCTTTGGTGGTTGATGGGTAAACTTCCTGTTTATCTAGATAATATTTCCACCCAAAGAGAACAGATCTGTTCAGGGGTCTCTCACTAGAGGTTTGGGTTTCAATGGTGTTGGTTCAGGGCCCCACTTGAAGGTTCATTCATTCAAGGTATGGTGCTAGTGTAGAAACACTGAGCAAGTTGTGAGTTCCAACTTGTGTTAAGATTGATGTCCTCAATGTTGGTTTGTTCTAAGTCAACAGTGACAAGCAGAGTCTCAGTCTGCTCCCAGCCTACTGGACAAAGAGTTCTGTACACTAAGTCTGATGTTGAGTGGAAGACAAGTGCAATGATGAGAAGAAGAGCACTCAAGATTGTTCTGAGTTAGAGGGCAAGATTCAATTAAGTTGGAACTAAAGAAATGCTACAGTACATGAGAGTTTATATACTGTATGAGAACAATAACAACAAAATAGGAAAAGAAGTTGTAGCAACCTGAGAAAGGAAATGTGAAGGTAACTACTAAAGGAGATGGTGTCCATGCACAGTCAGTATGAGTAACAAACATGTGGCAATCAGATAAGAAAGGTCTGCTGAGTAATAATGATGATGAGTAGCAAAATGGTTCATTGTAACAAAAATGTTTTGATCAATTCTGCCTGAATTATTAACAAATTAGTTCAACAGTTCAAAATATTGCAACAATTTTGTCCCTAACTGTACAAGGTAAGTATATGGTAAAGTGTTACTAACTGTGGTGCATAGATTTATTTGACATAGTCATTATGTGCATCCCCAACTACATGTCAATACATAGTCAAGGATGTATCAGATGAACAAATGTTTATCACTCACCTGCTCCCTGAAGGCTAATGGCATCTACCCTGGATCTCCTGGTGCAATGTATTCAAATATGACATAAACATCAAGGTGGTTGGGTGCTGAGGTCCCATGTACTGCTGCATGGATTCAACAGCATTGGGCAGCAGAGACTGAGCATCAATCCACTTTCCCTGAGACATATATGTGACTGCCAAATTGGCCATGCTAGAAAGTGTGTCTGGGTGGTCTGGTCCAAGCTTTGCTGTTCTTGCCTTCATCACATCCAACTCCAGCTTCTCAGCTTCATTCCACCTTCCCTGTTCCAGTATGTGACTGCTAAATTGGCCATGCTGGAGAGTGTGACTGGGTGGTCTGGTCCAAGCTTTGCTGTTCTTGTCTTCATCACATCCAGCTCCAGCTTCTCTGCTTCATTCCACCTTCCCTGGTTCCTATATGTGACTGCCAAAATGGCCATGCTGGAGAGTGTGGTTGGGTGGTCTGGTCCAAATTTTGCTGTTGTTGTCTTCATCACATCCAGCTCCAGCTTCTCTGCTTCATTCCACCTTCCCTGGTTCCTGTATGTGCCTGCCAAATTGGCCATGCTGGAGAGGGTGTCTGGGTGGTCTGGTCCAAGCTTTGCTGTTCTTGCCTTCATCACATCCAGCTCCAGCTTCTCTGCTTCATTCCACCTTCCCTGGTTCCAGTATGTGACTGCTAAATTGGCCATGTTGGAGAGTGTGTCTGGGTGGTCTGGTCCAAGCTTTGCTGTTGTTGCCTTCATCACATCCAACTCCAATTCTCTGCTTCATTCCACCTTCCCTGTTTCCTATATGTGTTTGCCAAATTGGCCATGCTGGAGAGTGTGGTTGGGTGGTCTGGTCCAAGCTTTGCTGTTGTTGCCTTCATCACATCCAACTCCAACTTCTCTGCTTCATTCCACCTTCCCTGTTTCCTATATGTGCTTGCCAAATTGGCCATGCTGGAGAGTGTGGTTGGGTGGTCTGGTCCAAGTTTTGCTGTTCTTGCATTCATCACATCCAGCTCCAGCTTCTCTGCTTCATTCCACCTTCCCTGGTTCCTATATGTACCTGCCAAATTGGCCATGCTGGAGAGTGTGTCTGGGTGGTCTGGTCCAAGCTTTGCTGTTGTTGCCTTCATCACATCCAGCTCCAGCTTCTCTGCTTCATTCCACCTTCCCTGCTTGCAGTATGTGCCTGCCAAATTGGCCATGCTGGAGAGTGTGTCTGGGTGGTCTGGCCCAAGCTTTGCAGTTGTTGTCTTCATCACATCCAGCTCCAGCTTCTCTGCTTTATTCCACCTTCCCTGGTTCCTGTATGTGCCAGCCAAATTGGCCATGCTGGAGAGTGTGTCTGGGTGGTCTGGTCCAAGTTTTTCTGCTCTTGCCTTCATTATATTTACCTCCAGCTTCTCTGCTTCATCCCACATTCCAATAACATAAAATACACATGAAAATAGCTCATGCTCATCATCATAATACACAGATGTCATGTTTGTTTTGACACTGTATTGATCATTTGACTTGATATGTGGAGCAAGCAACTGATAGAAGGCACAGTTGCTTAGATCATAATCAAGTTTTACAGCACAGGACAACAATGCCCTTGTTTTATGGTAGTGAATGGCAGTTTCTGTTTTTGATATTCTATCCCTACTCCATGATTGAACTAATGGATGGATTGAATACAAGTTGTCATTGGCCTTTATCAGAGAAAAGGTAACCAGAATCTGAATACCAGCCATGAAGAGTGTCCTATCCCATTTACCCTCATTCAAAAACAAAGTATCATAATCCAGCAACATCACTGACTGTTGGAGTGAGGATTTTGTGACTTTTAGTAGAGAATTCTTGAACAATTTAGCAATATTGGCATAATGTAGAAAGAAAAGAGGCTTTGCTGAAGCATGAGAGTTTGCCTTCTGTTGTTTAACCCTCATCATATAATTTTCAGCAGCACTCCTGAATAACTCTTGTGGTATGTTGGCATGATGTAAAAAGGCAAATATCTTCAATAAAGTGATGGCACTCTGTGATGCAACTGCTTTGGAATCATCTTTTCTTGCAGCCCTTTTCTCAATCTCTTGCATGGATACATCCCATGTTTTATACATTGAATTTCCATAATTGGATGCACCCTTGAATTCATCAATAGACATCAATTTTTCATCTTGTGTATATATCTCCAGATAATCTTCAATGGTACACCCACAGGATTTGATGTATGCTCCAGCTTGATCAATGGCAAGTGGAATTCCACCTATTTTGAAAATAAAATGCCTGCCTGAGAGCCTGAGATACTCAGATGGGCCACCTAGTGAGGCTGACTCCAAGAGCAATGAGACAGCCTCTTCCTCTGCCATATCTACCACCTCTGATGAATTCTTTGCCAATGTAATCCTCTGTAAAGCTGGATTCCTGCTTGTAATCAAAATATTGCCAATATTTCCTGGTGGGAGGTATTTTTCAACAATGTCATATCCTCCATCTGCACTATCATATACAATCAGCCAGTTGACTCTCTGAGAGATCCACTGAAGAGCCAATGTTGCTGAATCTGCTGTGCTAGATTTGAGATTAAGTGCATGGGCAATCTTGTCCAATGTAAGGCAAATGGTATCCTGAGAAGAAGCATCAATCCAGAAAATTTCAGAAAACCTGTGGTTGTCAGTTTACAAGAATGTCAAAGCATGATCACATACTTACAATTGGGTATTCTGTTCAATGAATTTAAGGCAGATCTGGGTTTTGCCAATACCACCCATCCCATACAAGAGAAATGATTTCCTCTGCCCATGTGCACCATCACTGAAAAATGCCTTCAACCTTTGGAGATACTCATCACGACCTATGAACATGGCACTAGGACCTGTCATAGGTGAAGTTAATGCTGGCAGAGTTGAAGCAGGTGGTGCTGCATTGGTGTAATAGTTGATAACCTGGAACAATCATTGTGTAATTCGTGGCATGGGTAAAACAAGAATATACTTGATTCCCATGAACTTCTGTAAGCTCTGCCCGTCCCACAACGAAATCATGAGCACCGGAAAGGAAGCCCGAGTCTGTAGTCAAACGAGATCTTTCTCGTTCGCTGGCCATTATGAGTCTGGATGTACATGGAAAGCAATTAGTATCCGACCCTATATCATAACGAAAATGAGAGTTACCGATGGCAGTGATTAAGCGCGCGTGTGCCAGTGATAGTCGAGACGAAAGGCTGGTAGTAACGCATGTCACACCAGGAAAAGCACATCTGTCATCACGCCGCCGATAACCGCCCATTCGTCGCGAACCAGAGCTGGATTGTTCCGACTGGTATGTATATGCGACGATTAACAACTAATTGAACTAGACGCTTCGAAGTTATTGAAGTCCGCCGAGTCACATTCCTTCCTGTTGATTCAAGATACGTTACATGATCGTTATCGCTGACACAGTCCAGGCACCCCAAGTCCCCCATGAGCTGCTCTACACTGCCAGGTTCTCAAACAACTGCGGCTCGTATCGTCCAGCCTCACCGTTCCCCATCTCGTTCTCCACCATCCTCTCCACATCCACCACAAGCCGCTGTCCTTCCCACCTTGGACATTCGCAATTTTCCACAGCGCTGTACACGGGTAGCAAAAATCAGTCCGGTGCCGACACATCAGGCGATAGCACTGGCACCTAGCACAGGGCCTCTGCCACTTTTCTGTTCCACAAGCGCCTGCAGTGCTAGATCCATCTTCCCCACCGACGTCCGACAGCTCGAACCCGGATGGGAGCCTCCTTGGACACGTCGAGATGATGTCCTCGCCCTCGTCCTCGCCTTCGTCCGTGACGGATCCAAGAAACGCTGAACACCTCGGATTGCAGCAGTACACTCGCCGTTCGTAGGCAACCCTGTATTCGCGGCACTTGGCCTTGAAGAGGACGCACCTGTTAAGAAGACCCATGAGCGTCGCGTGGGGAAATGACTATCTGCAGTATTTGATGGGATAGAGTATCTCATCCGAGGTCTCGACCGCGGCATCGTGGCAATAGACATGCGCCCTCTCCGCCGTCCTTGATCACACCTATAGCTCTCGACCACAGCGCGTACACACTGCTCCTACATTTCAAGCACAATCCTCACTCACAACCCGCTCTTGCTGTAGCATCTCTGCCACCTGCCTGTCCTCCCGATCGCTCACCACCTCCCCCGTCCGCCTCTACCTTCCGTGCCAGGACTGCGTCCTGCAGATACGCGATCCACGCGCGCAGCTCCGTCTCTTGCTTGCTCAGCGCGAACAATTCATCCACTGCCCTCCCGGTAGGAGGGGAGAGACGCAAGGTGCAGTCAAGTCAGGTTCATCGGTCAATAAGGTGTTGTGTTGATGCCTATGGAAGGAGGAAGGGGTGGGCTAGCGCCAGGATGGAGCCGAGCGGGGGGAGGAGGAGCAAGACGGGTAAGATGAGCGAGACAACGAAGATGCTGCAGAAAAACATCCAAAGAACGCCTGCTCAAAATGTCTCATCCTTCTTACTGCGTGATACGGACGTCGAGGTGGGGCACGCCACGTGGTACTGCACGATTCCGGGCAGCAAGGGGTGGATGACTTTGGCTCATTATGCAAGAAGATTGTAGGGGCAGTCGGCGCAAGCGCGGTTGTACCTGCCAAGGTAGGCGTCTATTCATCTTCCTGAAAAGATATTCTCAAGCTGTCAATAGGCTACATGGTATCATACAATAGAAGACTTGTTTGTATTGAAGAAAGGCAAACTTGGTACCACATCAGTGTGCTTACAATAGTCTCTAAATCGAAATATGCTACTGAAGGAGATGCGCCAACCACTTGGTCGGGGAGATAGCCAGCGCACCATGCACCATGCATGACCTTGTTCACATCTCGAAATCTCATTGGCATTTTTGGCCATGTTTCGGAGCATTCACATGCTACACTTCACTCTCATTCTTCTTTCATCATGGATCCCCTCCCTTCTATTCAGGCGGACAAAGAGTGGTCCATTCAGATCGATAGTTGGTCTTGCTAGTCGCGCATGCTTCCCACTGCACCACCCGAGATGATACCTACAACTCTGCCTGCCACCCACTCAGCCTGCTTCAAGCCCAACTCTCCATTCCCTACGAGTATTGTCGCAAAAGCAAAGATGGTCTTGCTACACTGCTGGATGGCAAAGGAATCAAGGTCTAATGCCTGAGAACGTCGACTGGCTCACGGGAAAAGGGTATACTGGTGCTATGACCTGCCGAGCATTGGGAACGTTCTCATCAAGTCCCTGTTTGCGTTCCCTTGTCGATCCCGCGAGGTCCAATTGACCTACGAGAGGAGTTATCTGCAGATAGCAACCTGCGCGTCGTTCGTCGGCCTCCAACGTTCAGTGTCTCGATCCTCCGAGGCATCAATGGTAGCAAGTCCTGGGTCATCATGATCAATAATAGCCGCCCGGTGTTACGTGGTACGCGTTTTGGGATTATAGGCCAGCTCAGCCATGTGGCGGACCGAAGCAACCTTGAGCAAACATCGCGCCTTCGATGATTGGTATTTGAGGCCGTCTTTGTTCCGGTGAAACGACAGAAAATCCTCTACGTATTATCGGCGAGTGATGTTGAGACAATCAGATTTTATGAAAGGCTAGGCATGAAGTGCATCCCGTGCCTCTTCCGTAATGTGAACAGTCTTGAAGGTCCGTTCCACTGCTTTATGGTGGACCTAGCGAGGACAGCACACTGATCAAACTCTTCGTCGCCTTACATCGCGATATAGTCGTCTGCCTAACGTCTATGGTCCTGCGGTCGAAGGGTTTTGTCAAGTAGACATCCCCGCATTGTCTGGTATTGCAACGACAACCGTTTTTCCAGATATGGTGAATGAGTGCGGAAGCATGGCGAGTGTAAGCGAGGGCGAAGTTTCGATGAAGTGAAGGATAACAACAATGTTGAAGCAAAGAAATCGGGGTGGAGGTTCAACGTGAGATTGGTGAGCCGGGATGTTGCCGAGTTTGGTAAAGTTGATTCCTTTGGAAACGTTGCTGAGCCGCAATCCTGTGGATGCATGAGAACTGCCGGAAGGGAATGAATGACCTCGGTCAGCCAGCTTTCCCAGATGTGTCCATCTGCATATCCGAGAGACATGAAGACGGATGTTCGGCGACAAAAGGACGGGCAAAGTTTTATGGAGCCTTGCATTCGTTGGGATCCACCGAATAGATGATCATAAAACCTGGCAGAGATAGCCCGTTATCGTCTACGACAGTCAGTCAGCAAGTAGCAGCATTGGGCACGACATACGCCTTTGGCGCCGCGTGCAGTGTTTCATCCCCAGCACCGCCGATGTCCATAGCCGTGCGCAAAAACTATCAGGTGAAAGATCTCGACCATAGTCGATACCCGTGTTGGAGGCATGAAGACGAGGGAGTGGGTGAAACCATTGTCATGTATGCCCAACATGATCTGTTTCCCACTTGAATCAGCACTTCTCCTGCAAAATGAAGGAGAGAAATGGGGCGCTTCAAGGACCAGTTTACGCCCTCGGGTCGGCTGGCGACGCGACTGATATACGAGATGATGATCTGGCTCGGAACGCGCCTTCAACAATCATCGATGTCATCCCGGGCCATTGGGCACCCCGGCTCCCACGAGGACGCACACAAGTTAGTTCTGGCGGTCAGATGAATGGCATTCAGCAGCTATTTCCGCCTATCGAGAATATAAGACAGCATGGCGAACGGGAAACGACGCTCTGCTTAGTCTGAAGTCCCACCGATCGGCCTCCCGAGTCCTCAGACACTCCAATCATACATGCCCAGCGACGGCGCCATGGTGCGACGCCCCCACAACCTCCCTCCCCCCGCTGCGGCTGTCTTCTCCCGCGACGTCGACGGTAGGAAACGTTCTACATCTTTAAGCATGCATGACCTTGTTCGGCTCCTACACCCCAATACATGATGACGCGTTACGTCTTATCGCTGCCTGATCATCGAACTAATGCTGCCAACTCGGAATATTATCAGTGTTTATATCACAAAGACGTCTTGCAACACTCACATAATATGCTCCGCACTCCCATTCTTGTATTGCCTCCCTTCTGTTCAGGCGGACAACGAGTGGTCCCCACTCAGCTCAATAACTGTCGGTCGTGCTCCCCACAGCACCACCTGAAATGATATGCGCAGCTGTGCGCTTGTCCTGCTTTAAGCCCAATCTCCATTCCCTGCGAGTATCGTCGCAAATGCAGAGGCTGAACTGGATGGTCTTGCTGCACTGCTGGAGGGCAGAGGACTCAAGGTCTACGGCCCCGAGAACGTCGACTGGCTCACAGAAAAGGGGCACAGGTGCTATGCCCCGGGATGGCCTGATGAGCGTTGGGAACCTGTCTGCGTTCCCTTGTCGATCCAGCAAGATCCAATTGATTGGAAGACAGGCGCGGAACGCGTTGAAGGGCCAACGAATGATGCGCACGTTGCTATCTGACAAGCCCTGGATCATCAATCCCAGCGTTTGACACGGCAGTTTTGGGAACGTGATCATCTCAATCCCGTGGATGTCTCAACGTGCCCGTCTTGGATAACAAGTGTGTCATTTTCGAGGCAAGCGATATTGAGACTATCGATTTTATGGAAGCCTAGGCATGGATTGCATTCCGTGCCCTTTCCGTGATGTGAATAGTCCTGGGGGTTCATTCTCGAGGGGGGATTGACGCCTGGCTGACAACCCCTCGACAGCGGGACCATAGACGATAAATGAATATATGCTGATGTGAAACGATGAAGATCTTGGTCCGAATGCTGTGTTTTGTCCGCTAAGGCAGAGGAGAGCGTGGAAGTAAGCTAAGGAGAGGGGCGGAGTTTCGAGAGTCATTGTTACGTGATTTGGCAAACGATAAATATTTCACGCGCCCAATATGTTTTATGCATTCAAGCCTGATTGGACCTCGGATGGGCCTCTAGTATGTTTTAGCAATGTCTAAATGTCATATTTGCGCATGTTCGACAGGACAAATGTGATCGGAACCTGAGCACCAGATGGCAGAGGAGCTTGCACGTCATCACGGAGAAATCGGCTGAACCTCAGCTGTATCTAGACAAAATCGAGAACCTCAATGCTACCTTTCCAAATTGGCCCTTCGCACTTGTCAGACTTGGGAAGGCCTACCTCTTACTTGAAGATCTTCACGGAGCACTAGAACAATTTGAGAAGGCTCTAGGCCTGCTTTCACCTCTCCAAGACGACAAATTTGCGCAATATGTAGAGGGTCTTCGAGCGTATATTAAGGTAACGAATCTCGTTTTCGTTATACCGCCACTGGATACTGATTAGGATCCCTTTCTGTAGAACCTTGAGACCGAAGAAGGTATCCTCCTTAGAATATTGCTTAAGCGATGTGATAGAAATAATTTCTAGATGATGAATGGGCTAATCCTTCCAATGGCACCATCATTTCTCCTTGGGCTCCTCCGAAAGACATTGATCATTGTAGGTTTTCCGACGCATCAGGATTCTCTACAGTCAAGTCTGCTTGGGAGAACCTACTTTCTGAAGATAACGCGGGCATATTTTCCAGTCGCTACGCTCGTCTTTTATGCATAGAAACGAATGAAATCGAGAAGGTTTTCGTGCTTGGAGGCGAATCTCTTCCACGCCTTGTGAAAGTTGGATTTTACACTGGAGCCATTGATCGTGTCAAGGCAGAAGGCATCCAAGAGCCACAAAGAATTGTTGCCATTCTAGGGGATCTGCAGAAAGTCAGTTCATAGCCATCTCGCCCATGTCGAGCTTAATATTGTGTAGTGCCTCGATTTCTTGACACAGATTCTCAAGAATCCCGGTCTGTTGAATGAAGACACTATCAATCAGATCCATAAAATGACTTTAAAGTCGAATAGAATTGGATCATACAATGTACGTCTTTCATAGGTATCTACGAACAGCAATGAACTTGTCTCTTTACAGGACGGCGAGAATACAATATTATACCTGACCCAACCTGGCGTCTACCGAAAGCGTCTGATTACTACGACCCTGGCGCCTGAGAATATCGTCCAATATACGCATCAATCAAAGGTGCCGTCTGAGATGAAGCTATTCGTTGACATGATGAGGGTAAGTGGTTATCTCCCTTTTTAATCGCCTCTGAGGTATCTTCGCAGCAATGCCTCGAGGCGAAGGACACTCCTCCATTTGCGATGGCTGCCTGGATTCATGCTATGTTTGGACGTATCCACCCTTTCACTGTAAGCATCCTGTGATGTATGTCATAAAGTGCACTGAAAACAACCACAGGATGGTAATGGCCGTGTTTCCCGCCTGCTTGCGTCATTGCCACTCATTCGTGCTGGCTACCCGTTCATCAATGTCCGTGCACATAAACGAGAGGAATATTTGCAAGCGCTACTCACGGTAAGCGATTGTGGAATCAACTGATAAAATGCCTAGAAGTCCGTGTTTATAGGCACAAACTACGCCAGATCTGCAGCCCCTGATGAACGCACTTGCATCTTCGATGCTTGACTCCATTAACTATATACGATCTTTGCCTCCAACTTCGCCGGAAGATGAGCAGTATAGATTTTCAGCTGATCTTGGAATCACTCGGCTGTCTTTGTAAAACTTCTGACTACGATACTACTAGTGTGCCACGGCAACGGGTCCAACCGGGCGAAAGGATGAATTCGCCCACATGTACGTTCTTTCATATTCTGCTTTGGGTGGACGACAGGCATGCTTACCGTAGGAGGAAGGTGGGGGGGGAGTAAATTAATGTCCTTGATATTGTGACATTTCTACATTCGGTGCAGGACGGCCTCTACAAGCTCATCCGTTTTGCTCTTGCCTCCAAGATCTGCCGTCCTTCCCTAATGTCATCGTTCATTGCCATCTCTATGCGATTGGCGCCAAGGTGACAGAGTAGAGTCAATTGCCAACGCGGCCGATCTTATCGCGGCCAAAGGGTTTACGAATCCTTGGCCCTCGATGTCAGGAGCAGAGCCATGCACATTACGAAACGAAGGTTGGGAAATGCAATAGACAGGCAAGTATGGGAATATACGGCTCACCCATAATAAAGGAATTACTTGCGTTCACGCACTGAACTAAGAACCATGAGCCCACGAGTGCCCCAGTGGCGTCCCTAGATTGTACCGCGTAGTCCTTGAGACGGGACGTTCAAAAAAGATATATCCAGCTGACATGACAATGCCACAACGTGATCAGACTGGGAAGGAGGATAATATCGGGACTAAACAGCATGCATATATCAAGCTGGGCCATTCCAATTTTGTCGTCTGTGGAAGAGCAGTGATGAAAGTTTCGAGTGCCTATTGTACATGGACCGCTACTAAATTTGCCCAGTCGAACTTCCGGTTCATATATGTTCATAAACGCTGACCCATATATATGTCCAACGCGTTGATTTGTCGATCAACATTTCCAAGATATATGGTCTCTTTCTCGTGAGGGGACATTAGAGAAAGGAACTGTGAAGGGTCGTGTTCTAAGAAAAATTGGAAGAATGCGATCTCCCAGGGATTTCTGGCCATGGACAGGAATTATCATTACCTCTATCTTGAACAGACGCGGCCAATGAACGGAATGTGAATCACGCGTTGAGAGTGTTGAGAATAAAGATCACGAGATGGGTGTCGATTTTGTAACACCGGTTAAGTCACGGTTTTCAATAGCCGGTAATCAACATACTCAAACTCCGAGCGCCGAACCAAAGAACCGACGACGTGCCGTTTGCGAACTAGCCACAGGTGAAAAGAAGCAACATAAATCAGCTGCGGCGAGCCTAACTGACGTTAAGCGAACGCTCGCTCGGCAGCACGATCTTGTGTACCTGCGTCATCTAACCCACGGTCCCACATCAGCCGTCTTCAATAAATGGCATTCCCCCATGTATCGTAACAGATCATTCAATCAGTCTGTCCAAAGTGGAGATGTCCAGGCTCGATTGGTGTCAAGCTAAGCATGAAAAATTTGCGGTGTTATTAGTTTAATTGTAAAGGTAAAACTGGCCTATTTCTAACTGACAAAGATCGATTAAGCTCATCGATGGGGCGTTTAGTCGGCCCGGACGAGAGTCATATATACCCGGGTATATCGAGTCCTTTGTTTTCGTTAACTACCCATGCCATACGAAGGACGGTGTTTGTGCGGAGGGTGCAAGGTTTTCCTCGACGCTGAACCTAGATTCAACGTATGTCCAAGCATCCCCAAATGCATCCAAATGTGTCATGCAGCAGTTATACAGGGCTTGGGCATCTGCCACTGCAAAGACTGCAGCCGCAATAGTGGTAGTCCCTTTGCCTGCGCAGTTTCTGTGTCCAGTGAAAACGTCAGAGTAGAAGGACCCTTCAAAATATATTCATACCCCAATCCCTCGAGCGGTAATAAGGGTAAGTGATGTTATTCAAACGTCAGAATTAATGTACAACATGTCCCCATTAGTTAGCAGATGGTTTTGCACCGACTGTGGAAGCCACCTTCTCAGCCAGTCGGGTGCCCGCCCTGAACGCATGTCCCTAAGGGCTGGGATTTTTGAGGAGTTTAAGAAGTTGCCCATTCTCGTAGAGGGTAAGCGGTAATAGACTGAGCATGATGGGACAAGGTTGACAATAAATTAGTTTTCACGAAGGACAGATGGCCATCCATACAACCAGTTGACGGAGCCCTGCAGACTGAGGGCGGCGACGTGCCGTTGAGCAAAATAAGACAGCATACATCAACCGTACATGGTCCAGTGTCAGAGCCAGCTGAAACCGGAGAGCCCGAGCATTGCGAATGTTAAGGAGTTCTTATTTAAATCAATCAGTAACCGCCGTCATACAAATCGCAATAGAATTTTCAAGTCACATTGAATTATTATTTAAGAGGCATGTAAGGGTACTAAGCTGATGAGGTTACACTGATGTGATACCAAGTCCTTCTTTCTCCAATACAAACAAATGATATGCGTTCCGTTAGCGTCAGCATGTGGCCCGAAATGTGTCGACAGCTTGAGAAACACGAATTAATGTCCACCCAGGGAGTTACAATTGCTGCACATTACAATTTTTATGCATACTGTGCCAAGGGCCATCACTCCTCGCTGCCTGCATTGCAGCGTGGCGCGCTCCACCTCGACATCCATATCATGTAGACCGAGCGCACGCGCAGATGGCCAACGAACAGCGTGAGTCACGCGCTGTTCTGATGCGCGTAACATTTGTATTGATAAGACCAATTGAGACATTTTGATGACAATGGCCACGACCAACCCGTTCTTTGGGCATTCTGCTGTAGCTTCTTCGTTGCCTCGCTCGCCTTCTCCGTCTTCCCCCTCCTCCTCCGCCCGCTCGACTCCATCCTGGCACTCACCCACCCCTCCCTCCTCCTTCCATTCATCAGTATTAAGACCGGTTTCACCAGACCTGGACGCGTCAACTCAACTCCTCCTCGCCCAATTAACCTTATCCGACTTGACTGCCCATCTCGCGTCTTCTCTCCCCTCCCATCCAGAGGGCAGTGATGACTTGCTCGCGCTGGGTGAGCAAGAGTCGGAGCTGCGCGCGTGGATCGCGTATCTGCAGGACTCGGTCCTGGCGCGGAGCATCAATCGCGCGATAGAGGCAGACGGGGCGTTGGTGAGGGCGTTGGTGGTGGAGGAGGTGGGCGAGCGGGAGGACAGGCTGGCGGCGGAGATGTTACAGCGGGAAGGACGCATGCCGGCTGTGAGTGAGGTGTCTGAAAGGTAGGAGTGGCGTGTGCGTTGTGATTGAGAGCTGATAGGGGTATGATCAAGGATGGCGGAGAGGGCGCCTGTTTCTGCCCGTCCTTTGGGCATGACTGTTAGCCTGGGTAGCAGAAGGGCGGCTCCTTCTGCTCCCGCTGCTGTTTCTGTTCCTAGTATGGGCGTTGGCGGCAGCGGGGGCAGTGGCGTCCGCCTGGAATGCATTATCTGCACTGATGAGTTTGCCAGGAACAAGTGCGTGACTGCGCCCTGTGCGCATGTCTACTGCCACGAATGCCTCGTCGCGCTTGTCGAGGCGTGCACGAGGGATGAGACGCTCTATCCCATCAAATGCTGCAGACAATCGTTTCCCCACACGACGCTCGTGGGTCTGCTCAACGTCAAGCTTCGTCTCCTCTTTGAGGCAAAGTGTCGCGAATACAGGGTTGCACCCGAACGGCGAGTGTACTGCTGCAACCCGACGTGTTCAGCATTTCTTGGATCCACCACGGACGATGGCGAGGACGAGGACGAGGACGAGGACATCATATGCGACAAATGTGGAATATCGACGTGTCCGAGGTGCAAAGAAGGCTCCCATCTGGGTTCGAGCTGCCAGACACTGGTGAGGAAGATGGATCTAGCACTGCAGGAGCTTGTGGAACAGGAACGATGGCAGAGGTGTCCTGGGTGCCACATCATCGTCTCGCTCATGCACGGATGCTACCACATGACGTGTCGGTGTCGCACTGAGTTTTGTTACTTGTGCGCAACGCTGTGGAAGAATTGCGAATGTCCATGGTGGGAAGAACAACGGCTGGTAGCGGATGCAGAGAGGAGGGTGGAGAACGAGATGGGGCGTGAGGCTCGACGATACGAGCCGCGGGTGTTTGAGAATCTGGTGCAGAGGCGGGTGGAGGAGCTCGCGGAGGACGCGGGGGCAGGCGAGTGCCATGGGGCGCATGAATGGCGCTACAGACCGGGCGGCGGACGGTGTGAGGAGTGTGCAGACTGGCTGCCAATGTTTCTGTTCATCTGCAGACGATGTGCGACGCTCGTCTGCAGGCGCTGTTCTTTAAATCGTTTGTAGTCGTTCATTTTACTATCTCCGACAACACCCTTGTCTGTCCCTCATCTAAATCGTCCATGATATTATTACCGTACCATGCTGCTCCTGACATGTGCACAACACGACAACATACTGCATGCATTTTGAGGTACCGGGGATCTGGGAGCTCGAATCTCGCGTCGTAAGATACGAAGATGACGGTGCGACGAAGGTCTACATCGTCATCTCACACACTAGAAGTATAGTCCTGCTGGAATCCGGATGAGAAAGCCGATCTGAAGTTAAGTAGAGCATTTCACCTTTTTGCCATTTCCAAGATCTGAGTAGTCGACCCGGGAAACATATCAGGCATAGAAATTGCCAAGATCCAGTAATCTTGTCTGATCGCCAGTGCAACTGTTTATCTCACTGGCTACCTTCGAACGACCGTCTTCCCAAGGGTGTGACGTGACATCAGTGACACGGAATATGAGGATGAAGCGATCGAAACGCGCGAATGAAACACCTGTCCACATGAACCGATAAATCCTGGATATTCAGCATGTGGTTGATGGCTCCCTCGAGAAAGTCCTCGTCGTTCTTAATTAATACACGCACATTCATTCTTGATATGTAAACGATTTCCCACACCGACACACCACATGGCTGCACCCTCCATTCTTCTCAATTACCGCGGCACACGACGGACACTTCCGCCACCTCTTCACATTGACCGTGTCCCAGAACAGCGTGTCTCCGCTGTCCGCACACGTCTGGCCCGCGTGCGCAACCTGTCTGCACGAGATGCACGTGGACGTGGAACATGCTCGACATCGGCCGATCGCCGGCAGTGGGCCTACAGATGAGGACGAGGATTTTCTAGTGTTGAACAACCGGCGAAGGCTCCTCCCGCTCCCGCTCGTACTCGTACTCGTGCTGCCCGCCCGGCCAAGGTGACTCTCCTCGCCGCCCGGCTCGGCCCCTCCCACGTCAAACTCAGTCGCGCCACCTAGGAATACCGCACACGACGGGTGCGAGCAGTACACCCTCTCCTCACCCTTGACGCTCCATTCTCGCCACCTCTCCTCCATCTTTTCTTTCAGCGCGCCGTCGTCCAAAACGAGTCCCAACAACTCGATTTGCATAACCCCCCCGTCTTCGTCCTTGTTCTTCTTTTTTCCCTTGTTGCCCGCTGCCTGTGTTGGGGTTGGGATGGGAGCAGAAGCCATGCCCTCGATGAACGTCGCCATCAGAGGCTGGTTGCAACACTTGGGAGGAAAGAGGCTTTCATCAGACACGCTCGCCGTGACCAAATTCCGCACGCAGGGCAGGCAGTAGTGGTGGCCGCAGCTGGATTGGAGGCCTGCCAAGCTCTTGAGGGGGTCAAAGCAGCCCATGCATTCGCGTTTGGGCGTCAGATCTAGAGCTGCCTTCGTCGTCGTCGACGTTGTGAGGGGCCGCGAACTGGGCCCTGCAGCTGCGTTCGACACTATCCCGGTCCTGTGCGGCTTCGGGCGCAAGTTATACCTCGGTGTCGCCGTCGTCGTCGATGATGATGGATCATCGACGCCCATCATCAGATGTCTCGCCATTTGCCCGTCCTCATACTCGGCTGTTATCCTTTGGATCTCTTGAATTTGCAATTGGATCGCATATTCAAAGTCTCGGTCGTCCCCCACGTCTATTATGTCAGGGATCGTGCCAGCTTTTACTGAAACGGACGGGGAAGCCGAATGAGGGGAGGGAGAGGGCGCAGAGTCAAATGTAAGATCGACCACGGTCACTGGTTCACGGTGGTTTTTCTTCCCCTTTGCTGTCTCAAGCTCGTCTCCAATCCAAGACAACGACGAGGAGCCTCTGAATACATCCGGTGGCGGGGAGGTACTCCCACCGCCGATATCGGGCGGCCGTTCGGCATAAGGTGGTGGAGACGGCGGTAGAGGCTTTAGAGGCACACACAGAGGGGACAGGTGCATGTTCGGATTAGCGCCCACGTTGCTGTTATTGTGGTTGCCGATGTGGATGGTTGTGGAGGAAGAGTTCCAGACACTTGCTGGGTTGGTCCTGCCGTCTGAGCCGAATCCAAGGCCTGTTTCAGATACTAACCTCGCTAGCATGGCGAGCCTACGGTTGGGCATCGACATACCCAGTGGCGACGCAGGGGCCTTTGCCCAAAGCATTTTTCAATGTCTAGAGGAGGGGTATTTGAAACAGGTTTAATGTAAAATGCGGGGGATCTTGGTCTTGGCGCGTGGGTGGTCTTGAGAGAGAGATTTGAAATCGGTGCAAGGAGGTTTGCTCTGAATACCGCAGCGTTGGCTAGCTGCAGGGAACTACACGAGGCGCAAAGCGCGCGCGGTGATAGGCCACGAGGCTAATATCGCACATGTCCCGAGATAAGAGTCAACCGCCAAACGCAGCTTTCCCACGAATGTTTGTGGTAAGATAATATTCCCCGTCAAACACGAGTAGAGGTGCCCGCAGTCGATGCGTCCAGTCGAAAGGTGGAGGAAGCTATTGCAATAGCCCCGAGGATATCCTGTTGATCGTGACCACCATAAAATGCTTCTTTGGTCATACACATAAATCAATAGGTATGGAAATTCCATGTATTAGTGCCAGCCATCTCAATTCATACTTTATAGGTAAACGAATTTCCGCATCGACATGCCATATGGCTACACCCTCCATTCTTCTCGATCACTGCCCCACATTCTGGACACTGACGCCACCTCTTCACCTTGACCATATTCCAGAACGCCACGTCCTTGTTGTCCGTACACGTCTGGCCTGTATGTGCTCTCCCTCTGCACGACACGCACGTCGAGGTAGCGCATGCTGCACACCGAGCGATCGGCAGCGAACCTGCGTCCATGGACGAGGAACTGGATTTCTTTCCGTGGAACAGGCGCAAGTTCGTCTGCGAATTATTTCCGTTCCTAGTCGTATTTGCACTTGCCGGATGTCGCTCGCCTGCACCAAACTCGGTCACAGATCCCAGGAATACCGCACATGACGCATTGGAACAGTATACCCTCTCGTCGCCCTTGACACCCCATTCGTGCCACCTCTTCTCCATCTTTTCCTTGAGCTCGCTATCGTCCAAGATGAGTCCCAACCACTTGATTTGCATAAACTCCTTGTCCTTGTCCTTGTTCTTGCTCTCCACTAGTGATGCGCCTCCCCTTGCCATCTGCTCGGCAAACGTCGCCATCAGAGGCTGTTTGCAGCATTTTGGAGGAAATAGGCTCTCGTCGGATACACTCGACATAACCATGGTCCGCACACAGGGCAGGCAGAAATAGTGGCCGCAGCTGGACTGGAGACCTTCAAAGGATTTGAAGGAATCAAAGCAGCCTATGCATTCGCATGTCAGCAGTGTGGTCGTCGTCCCAGTCGCGATCGCTGTCCCTGTCACCGTCGACGTCGTCAAGGGCTGCGAACTGGGCCCCGCAACCACGTTCGACATCATCCCCGTCCCGTGTGATCTCGGATGCAGATTATACCTTGGCGCAGACGTCGGTAGGTCCACAACGTCCATCATCGGCATTTGCCCGTCCTCGTGCCCCTGGTACTCCTCCATTTGCAATTTCACCGCATACAGGAAATCACGGTCGTACGTCCCGTTCAATGTGTCTGGGACATGCCATCCATTGTCAAGCTGAGGAGGAGGAGGAGGAGCAACGGACGTAGTGAGATCGATGACGTTCCCTTGCTCACGATATCTTGGCTCTTCACTGGCCCGTGCGCTGGTCCCAATTTCGTTCCAATGGCGATCACTACCAATCGAAGACGACGGGAAAGAACTGTTGTCGATGTGCGCGTTGCGAGCCCGTTCGGTATATGGCGGTGGCCTCGCTAGAGGTGGACGCCGTGATCGTAGAGGCAGTGGCCTGATTAGAGATAGAGGCCGTGGCCTTGTTAGAGAAAGAGATGGTGGCCTGGCTGGAGACAGGCGTGAAGACAGAGGTGATGGCCTGGCTGGGGACAGGCGTGGAGACAGAGGCCGAGTTGGAGATAGAGGTGCTGGCCTGGCTAGAGACAAGGGCTGGATCGGAGATAGAGGTGCTGGCCTGACTAGAGTCAGAGGTGGTGGCAAAGTTGGAAATAGAGGTGATGGAGACAAGGCCCGTGGCCTGGTTAGAGATAGTGGCCGAGTTGGAGACAGAGGCGCTGGAGATAGAGGTGCTGGCCTGGCTAGGGACAGGGGTCGGCTTGGAGATAGAGGCGCCGGCCTGACTAGAGTCACAGGTGGTGGCAAAGTTGCAGATAGAGGTGGTGGAGACAAGAGTTGTGGCCTGGTTAGTGAAAGAGATAGTGGCCGGGTTGGAGATAGAGGTGATGGCCTGGCTAGAGACAGGGGTCGTGAAGACAGAGGCCGTGGCCCAGTTGGGGATATTGCTGGCCTGGCTAGAGACAGGGACGGCGTTGGAGATAGAGGCGGCTGCCTGCCAACTAATGAAAGAGGTGGGGGCACTGACAGAGACGGAGGCACCGACAGAGGCAGGCGCATGCTCATATCAGTGCCCACGTTGCGGTTACTGATGTTGGTGTTGGTGTGGGTATGGGTATGGGTGGTCACCATCGCTGTCGTGAAGGAGATCGAAGAGTTCCAAACACCTGTGGGACCGATGCCATTCGAGCTGATAGGCCTATGATTGGGAACCCCCGGCGGTTCTTCCCGAATAATCATCTCACAAATAATCGGGGGTTTAGGAGAGAAGAATCGAAAACAACGGGTTAAAAATGCGGGGAAAGGTATGGTCTTGGGGCGTGGATGTCGGTATGTCCAGATGTCGTTTTGTCCAGTTTGAGGTACAATATTCCTGGGAACTGGCGCAGCTGGCTAGCTGCGGGGAAGCGGCCACGAGGCGCGAGTGCGCGCCTATGAGCCTCAAGGCCAATGCGAGATAAGAATACACGTCATGCAGCGCTAAACCACCACGCCCAAATTCATGTGAGTTTCCGTGCTTGCTTGTCATGCTCCGAGATAAACATTGAGAAGGAAGTACTATAACAAAAATTAGTGGTAGGAGTATGATGCATGAGAGAGAAAGGCAAAGACTCAATTGATCAACCTAGGAAGACAGCGAGGCCCGCGAATCTTAGTACCATTCGCGGCGCCACCACATCAAGCTCAAGTATGGGCGTGCGAGCTGCCCTCTGCTACTGAAGTACTGACAAGTCACAACAAACTGGCGTGTCTCTGTCGTTCGGCTTGTGGTAACCCCATCAGTCACAAACTTTGCAAAAAACAAAACAAGAGAAAACAGCACTCTGCAACCACCTGTCCTCGTTTCAATGTGCTCATCACTTCTCCATCTGCCTCTACCGCTGGGAGAGCGTCTTGCAGACACCTGTCTCAGGGCGGGCATCCTGACGTTGATTTGCACCGAACCTGGTTATCCTGACCCTGATGGGGGATGTTCAACGCGAGGAAGTCAACAAGGAAGGAGAAAGCTACTGAAAGATACCGCAAGTAAGCACTCATCAAGGTTCAAAGTGGTTTTAACAATAATATACATGGAGATCTCACATATCCAACACTCCGTCATTCTTAATAAATAAATGATTTTCCACACCGACACACCATATGGCTGCATCCTCCATTCTTCTCAATCACTGCCGCACACGCCGGACACTTACGCCACCTCTTCACCTTGACCGTGTCCCAGAACAGTGCATCCCCACTGTCAATACACATCTGGCTTGTATGTGCTCTCTGTCTGCATGACACGCACGTCGATGTAGCGCAAGCTGAACACCGGGCGATCGGCAGCGCACCCGCACTCGTGGACGAGGATCCGGATTTCTTGCCATGGGACAGGCGGAGGTTCGTCTGCGAACTCTTCCCGCTCCTAGTCGTATTTGCACTAGCTGGATGGCTATGATAACTCTCCTCGTCACCTGGGTCGCCCGCATCAAACTCGGTCGCAGATCCCAGGAACTCCATACACGATGGGTTGGAGCAATATACCCGCTCCTCACCCTTGACGCTCCATTCCCGCCACCTCGTCTCCATCTTATGTTTGAGCGCCAAGTCGTCCAGGATGAATCCCAGCAACTCGATTTGCTTAAATCCCGTGTCGTCATCCTTGTTCTTGCCTTTACCTTTATTGCCCCCTACCAGCGTGCCTCCCCCTGCCACGTCATCGGCAATCATTGCCATCAAAGGCTGGTTGCAGCATTTGGGAGGGAAGAGGCTCTCGTCGGATACACTCGCCATAACCATGGTCCGCACGCAGGGCAGGCAGAAGTAGTGGCCGCAGCTGGACCGGAGACCTTCGAACGACTTGAAGGAGTCAAAGCAGCCCATGCATTCCCATATCAGATCTAGATCGGTTGCCGCCCTTGCCGTTGTCGACATTGGTGGCCGCGAATCAGGTCCCGCAACTGCATTTAACATCCTCTGTCCCCCCGGACGTAGGTTATACGTCGTCACCCTTGACGGATTCCCGGCATCCATCACCAGTTCGTCCTCGTACCCGCGGATCTCCTCAATTTGCAGTTGGATCGCATATTGGAGGTCCGTCAGGTCCGGTATATCAGGGACGTGCAATCCAACGTCAAAAGGAGGAGAGGAAATGGGCGTGGGTTCAGTGAGATTGACCACATAGTATCTTCGCTTTTTGGTCCGCACGGCATTCCCGATCTTGGCCCTGTTTCCGTCTCCACCAATCAAAGACAGTGGGAAAGGAGTACTGCTGGTGTGCGCGTTGTGCGTCCGTTTGGCAAAAGGTGATGGAGATGGCGGTGTGGGCAGAGGTGGAGGCGCCGGCAGAGGCCTAGGGGGCATACGCATGCCCCCCGCCTTGCCAGTGCCGGTGTAGGTGTGGGCATGGGTGGGTATGATCGCCGTCGTGGAGGAGGACGAGGAACCGCCACCCGAGCTGAATCCTGCATCCGCACGGCCTGTATCCGGCATTATCTCGGTCGGCCTACGATTGGGCATCCGCACACCCCGAGGCGAGGCTGGTGGTTTGGCCCGAATAAGCATCTCAGAGATGTACTTGTGTTTGGAGAGAGCAATCGAAATATCGGGTTTAAAATGCGGGGAAAGTTTGGGTTTTGGCGCGCCGTGAGGTCTCGACTGGGACTTGGAACTGGCTTTTGCTCGCACACGGTTAAAAGCGTACAAGGTTTAGTTGTAAGTACCCTTCGCTTGTTGGCACGCGTTTAAGTACAGCATTCCACAGGACAGGCGCAGCTGGCTGGCTGCGAGGAATCAGGACATGAGGCGCAAAGCGCGCGCAGGTGTACACCTCGAGGCCGATATTATAAACATGTTGCCAGATAAGGATACACGCGGGCGCTAAACCACCTCCCAAGTTCGTGGGTTTCCCGCGATTATGCTCTGGAATATACAGTGCATACTCTGTCCAGGCCGATCGTCGAAATAAGGTGGGTGTGGAGATGGTAACAAATTCATCAACGTCGTACTTCAGAGATAATTCTGGAACAGCTCTACGTGAACCTCGGTTCCCATGATTCAAGCGCCAATCTTGGACATTTATCCTGTGAAATTGCAACATTCATCTGCAGAGGAGACGCCGACCGAAATAGCAAAGGGCAAGGGTTTTGTGGCACACGCAGGCATTTCTACTGAGAAAGAACCCAAGGATCGGTTTTCAATACAAATTACACTCAACTCGAGTACATACTACTCATTTTCATACGTAAATTTATTTCCACAAGGGCACTTCATAATGTTGCACCCCCCGTTCTTTTCAATCACCACTGAACACGTTGGACACTGGCGCCACCGCTTCAATTTGACCATGCCCCAAAACAGCGCCTCCCCACTGTCGGCACACGTCTGGCCGGGGTGCGCGCTCTGTCTGCACGACACGCACGTCGATGCGGAACACGCCGCGCAGCACGCGATGGGGGAGGACGAACCGGATTCTTTGCTATCATGTTCGCCCAGCTGACTCTCGTCACCCGCGTCAAATCCGGTCGCGGATCCCAGGAATACCGCACACGACGCGTTGGAGCAGTACACCCTCTCCTCGGGCTTGACGCTCCATTCCTGCCACCTGCTCTCCATCTTTTCCTTGAGCGCCCTATCATCCAAGACGAGTCCCAACAACTTGATCTGCTCAAACCCCCCGTCCCCGCCCTTGTTGTCTTTGCTGGCAAACGCCGCCATCAGTGGCTGGTTGCAGCATTTTGGAGGGAAGAGGCTCTCGTCGGACACGCTCGCCGTGACCATGTTATGCACGCAAGGCTGGCAGTAGTGGTGTCCGCAGCTGGAGTGGAGGCCCGTCAAGGGCTCAAAGGGGTCAAAGCAGCCCGTGCATTCGCGTTCGAGCGTCAAATCCAGAGCCGCCGTCTTCTTCTTCTTCGTGTTCGACGGCATCATGAGAGGCCAGGAGATGGGCCTCGCGATCGTACTCGTCCTGTCTGGCCTTGGACGGAGACTACACCTCGCTGTCCCCATCGCGGGCTGTTTCGCCATCTGCTCGTCCTTGGGATCGTCTCTTATCTTCTGAAGCTCTTCAATCTGCAATCGGGTTACGTATTCGAGATCCAGGTCATCCGCCACGTCTGGTATGTCATGGGCATATGGTTTGGCAGTATTATCCACTGAAGCCAATGGAGAAGCGGGAAGAGGAGACGGAGATGGAAAGACAGAGTTGAACGTCAGATTGACCCCGTCTTGCTTTTGCTTCCCATTGGTAAGCACAACTACGCCGGTATCGATCTCTGCCCTGTTACCACCATCGGTCCAAAACAAAGACGGGGAGACCCTCCTGTGTTTCCCAGAGGGTAGGACAGGGCCGATAGGCACGTTGGGTGGCTGTTCGGAGAGGGGTGGCTGTAGCTTGTTGGGCAGGGAGAGACCGGCACTCGGATTCGCGCTCGCAAAGTGGCGGCTGTTGCTGGTACTGAAGTGGGTATCGGTGTGGGTGGCGATAATCGCTGTGGTGGAGTTCCAGAGACCGTATAAGCCAGAGGCCGCGCCTGTTTCAGACATCGTCTTCGGTAACCGTACGACGGGCTCGATGTGAAGCGGGTCCATCAGGGGCTCTGGGGGGGGAAAGTACACATTTTGAAATGGAAGGGTTAATGAAAATCCCGGGAAATCAGATTATTCAATGTTCAATGGTGTTGGGACCAGAATTTTAAAATCGAATTCTGTTTGCACATGGCTGAGCGGCTTATTAATAATGCAGATTTTAAAGCCCCGAGCGCCCTTGCTAAGGCGCGTGACCACTCACATGCACCACACACCTGAATATAAGGTACTCAATCAATTGCAACTCCCACCATCACCCCAGTCTTATCGGATGTCATTTGTTCTGAAATACACGTTGAGAATGGTGATAAGTACAACAAATAGGGGTAATGCTATGATGCGATCCAGAGAGAGAGAGAGAGATAGATAAGTAGATAGATATATACAGTCCCACCCAGACAAACAAAAAAAACGACAACGACAACAACAACAACAAGAAGGTAGTAAGTAGTACTTACAATATCAATCTATCCTCGTCCGCATTCGGACACCCACAGGTTTTCCACTTGGTAGCGCACAAGTAACAAAACTCGGTCGCACACCTGCACTTGATATGATAGCACCCAACATGCAGCTCCACCACCGCATCGCAGTTGGGACACGTCTGCCACCCCTTTTCGCGCGAGAGCCGCTTGAGCGCGAGGTCGCCGACCGTTTCGCGACACGCCTGGAGAGGATGCGAGGCCTGCCTACACGACGTGCACGTGGAGATGGAACACTGGTAGCAGTATATCGAGGCGAAGGCCGACGAGGCAGAGGCGGCGGAGGTCCTGGAGCCCAGAAAGTCGGCACACGTGCAGCAGTACACCCTATCCCTATGGGGCGTGGCGTACTCGACCGTCTTGACCTCGTACGTCGCCCTCAGTCTCGCGTCGTCCATCAATTTCAGCATGTCCCGCAGCGGTAGCTTGTTGGTGCAGCATTTGGGAGGGTACGCCGTCTCGTCCCGCGTGCACAGCTCGACGTTGCGGGTGACGCAGGATCGGCAGAGGTGGTGTTGGGCCTGCTCGCATGGGGTGCGGAGGGTGAACGAGGCTGGGAAGTGGTCTTTGCAAAAGACGCATTCGACCCTACGTTTGCGAAGGAGTAAGCAGAGTGCTTGAATCACCATCGAAGAAAGAAAGGAGAAAAGAGAGGTGGGGGAGGGAAAGAAAAACATTTGAGTGTTGCGATATGTTGCGAACAACAAAGGTTTGTGTTTTACATGTTGGGCCTGTCTAGGTTTGTGATTCAAAAGGAGGTGTGACTTACTGTGGTTCGACGTTTGTGACGACAATGTCGAATGGATTCATGGCGCGTCTTTTCGGTTTTCAGACACGTTGTGAGGGGGTAGTAAAAGAGAGAGAGGGCGGGATTGACTCACATACGGGGTGGGGCCTCCGGGGCCACATACCCTTGGCCTCCTTGGCCTCCTTCTTCTTCATCCGACTCGTCTTCACGGAACACACGAATACCACGAACACCTATAGTGGGCAGCGCAGCTTGGTCGACAAATCGATTGTCGACGTCGTCGTCGTCGTCGCTCTCTGCGATAATACTATAAGCTACACTCGCGACGGGGGATGGGGGTTCGGTCAAGGTATAGGCGGGCCAATTGTGAACCACTTCCTCAATGACGATAGGTCCGAGAAACGGAACCACGTCGGGGAGAGAAGCGCCGTCCGAGTCGGAGCCCACAGGACTCGGGCTCCGGGGAGGAGATGGGATATCATCAACTTGATTCTCCAACCAGACGCCCGGGCCAATCTGGGGTATAACGTGTTGTAGTTGTATATTGGGGGGAAGATGATCTTGCGGAAATGTAATCAGGTCATCCTCTGAGTCGTCTGTGTCCGAGTCGGGCGGCGCGATGTCGTGAAGCGCTGGAGAGGGCGGTGCGGCGGGGGGTGCGAACGCTGGCGCCTGACGAGTCGCGTTGTCGCCGCCTGGACCAGCCTGAGCGCCCACAGCTGGCACCGCAGCAGTAGATCTTTGAACCTGCGCATCCCCATAATCCATCCAAAACTGCATAAACTCGCGTTCCTGCTCGGCCAGGGCAAACTCGAGATCAGACAGTCCACCATCGACTCCGTTGTCGAGCCCATAAAGGTCGTCCCTGGCGAGCTGAATGATCAGCTGGGCCGTCCTAATATCGATGTCAGTCATGGAGGGAGAGGATGAGGAAAACGTGGTTAAGAAGCGTGTTGCACATGGCACCGCCAACCAATTTTTTTTTTGGTTATTAACGGCCTTTCTACTCGTACAGTTTTTACACTCATAGTAACTTGGAGACATGAAACGAAAAGAAAAAAAAGAAAGGCATTTCTAATCATCATCATCATCATCATCAACATCATCAACATCATTATAGCCTGGCAGAAGCCAGTGCCCGGTACAACGCGTTGGCTTCCTCAAACCGAGCATGGCGCAAGCTAAAGTGGGCCATCTCGGCAGAATCCACGTCAGACATCGGATCCACGATGGACAGTTTCACAAGAGAGTTGAAGAAGCGACAGAGCTGGGTCCCCACGTCCGAAATCAGCCATGGCATACGAAAAAAAAAGAAAAAAAGAGGACGTACGTTCTGCACGCCTTGCGAGTACCGATCATCGCTAACAAGTCCTTCTCTCTCATCCAATTCGGCTCTCTCAAGCCACATGATGCACTCGTGTACGAACCTGCCCAGGACCTCCATCCGGATCAGATCTGCCACGGTGGAATAACCCGTCAACGAAATGGGGGACGAATCCTGGATCAGCCTCCCAATCAGATCAAACGAGGGCCTCGTCGGGGGCAGACAGGCGAGCGTGTCCAGATACGGAAACAACAGCTCAAAGTCGGCCGTTTTAGTGGTGTTGTTGAATAAGGAGACGATGAGGAGATGCGTGATCTGGGGGTTGAGAGCCGCCAAGGGAGCGAGATCGAGGGAGGCGACCATCTGGGATTCAGCAATATCAGGAATAATGGGAATCAACAACTGCCAAAACCAGGCGTCAGAACCATGGCGTTCAAAAATGGGCAAAAGTCTCTCGTAGGGCTACGCACGCGTTGTTCGGTCAACGTTAACACCCGGTCACGAGCCGCCAACACGAGCTTCATCCCATGTGCCACTTTTTCGTTATGCTTATCCTCATCCATCGTTCGTACCGTTCTCAGTCGCAGATCTTGCTTTTCATGATTAGGATCGGAGGAGGCCGATCGCATCCTTGGGTGGTGGGGTTGAAAATAAGAATAAGGATTTTCGTCTCTAGCATGATCATGATGAGGGATGGCAAGTGAATAGAGAGGCACACGCACATGTCAAACATGGTGTTGTACAAGGCATCGTCAAGAATTAAATTACTAGCTCTGAGTTTCGCCGGCAATGGTGATCTCGCCAACGTGCTCGGTGTATAAGGACCAATCTGATCAAGGGCTGATGATGATGATTTGACGAATTAAAAAAAGTCGAATCAACGCACATCGTTACCATCCCCCTTTAAAATCTTCCACAACACCCACACCAGCTGCTCATTGGCTGACAACCCGCCCTGGGTCGCGGTGCGTATCGCACCATTCCGTTCCCTCACAAACGTGACCAGCAGCACGCTCTTGAACGGGTTGACGGTGATCGGATAGGGCGCATACATGGAGAATAGGATGTAGGCCACCAAAATACGCTGTGGGAGCTGAACAGAGAGAGAGAGAGAGAGCGAGTCGATAAAAAGAAGAGAAGAAGAAGAAAAAGACGCGTTACCTCTGCTAACTGGATTTGTTCACCCTGGCCGTCTGATGCATGGCCAGTATCGACTGCGCCGGCGTCCAAGAGAGGCAAGAGGGCATCGAGCGCGAGTTGGAATCGTACCATGGGTTGTACGAGGTGAGTGAAGGCCTGGGCGGCGGTTGAGCAAGGCAGAGAGTAAGCTTTTGTGAGGAGGTGAGCTACTGAAGCTTTCACGGGGTCAGTGTCCGAGTCGTCAGGAGAATAAAAGAGATTTGTAGCCGCAGCCATGACGGGCGGGAGGACAGGCGACAAATTCATGGCGGAAAAGGAGGAATTTGAATCCACAGCCACAATTATTTTAAATTAATTACATCAAGCTTGCTTCGTCCTGAACCTTAACAGAGGCGCAAGCCCACTCAGCGCACAAGCCTTTCGCAGAAATTCGTGCTCAAGCAGCTCGGCCGCCGTCGCTCGACTCCCCACATCCACACACAAACACACCGCCAAAAATCCCTTCAGTTCTCCGCTCAGCCCATCCGGCTTCTTCAACGTCGGAGTCCCGTTCGTCGCAATCAGGTATAGCGCCTTGAGCGGCTCCTCGTCCAAGTACGGCGGCTCATTCTCTATCATCTCAATCGCCATAATCCCAAGCGACCATATGTCCACCTTGGCCCCGTACTCCTTTTGCTTCACCACCTCGGGCGCCATCCAATACGGCGTCCCTACCATCGTCGCCCGCTTCGACTTTTGGTCCGTCAACTTGGCGCAAAACCCAAAATCGGCTGCAATACCCCGCCCCACCGGTCCGTCGTCAACAAAATGCGAAATAAACGTCGTCACTCACTGATCTTGACCCGACCTTGAGCATCGAGCAGGACATTGTCCGACTTGATATCCCGATGGATGATACTCTGACTGTGCAAATGTCCAAGGCCCTTGCACGTCTTCCCTCACACCCCCACCCCCACCAATAAGCAACCCAGTTTGGAGTGGAGTGGTAGAAAATGAACGCACCTCGAAACAGATACTCGAAATCTGATCCTCTTCCATGGTATTGTTCTCAATAATATCCGTCAATGCCCCTCCCTCCATATACTCCATCACCACCCACAGCTCGCTATTCTTGACGAGATACGACTCCAAAAAATTGACAATATTCGGATGTTGAGATTCCTTCATGACCATAATCTCATTCACAATCAACTCCTTGCGCGGCTGCTGCATCAAATCCATCTCCTTGATCGCCACCTTTCGCCCCGTCGCCAACACCTTGGCAACATACACATGTCCAGAAGCCCTAAACCCTTGGTAAAACAAGAAGAAAAAAAAAAAAAGTCCGAAAAACCACGCACCCTTGTCCAACTTTTTTAATCTTGCTGTACAGTTGCTTCGGATCATCTTTCGACACCACTGAATGCAGCTTCTCCATAATCTGCACCTCCGTCATCGTACTGATCCGCTGCTCTTTGAGGGTCTTTTCCTTGGGCCTCTCAAGCGCCGCGGCAGCCGCAGCCACACCAGCAGACGTCCCCCCCTTGCCAGGCTTGCCGATATCCTCTACATGGATATGCACCTTTTTCGTCGGCTGTAGCGGTTTGATAGGCGCTGGCGCAGCTGCTTTCGCTCGCTCCCTCTCCCTCTCCCTCTCCCTCTCTCGCTCCCGTTGCTGCCTCTCCCTCTCCCTCTCCCTCTCCCTCTCTCTCTCCCTCTCCCTCTCTCTCTCTCTCTCTCCCTCTCTTCCTGCTGCTGCTGCTGCTGCTGTTGTTGTTGTTGCATCCACACCGGATCCCTCTCCCCCGTCTCCTTCCTCATTAACGGCACACCACCCACCGCCCGCTCCTTCTCCTTTTCTTTGTTTTTCTGCCGAGCCTGCAAATCAGCCGCTGTAGGCACATGGTCCAACTTGGGCGTCGCAGGTCCATTCGCTGCGGCGCCAGAACCACTAGCAGGCGGTAAAGGCCGACCGCTGCCGTACGGCGGTCGAGGCGGAGCAGGCCGCGAAGCCTGAGGGAGCGTCTGTTGTAGTTGTTGCTGTTGCTGTTGCTGTTGCTGTTGTAACTGTTGTTGTTGTTGTTGTTGATGGTGATGATGATGTAGTTGGTGTTGAGGCCGGGCGCCGACGGATTTGTTGTTGGTGCCGTTGACGAGATTGAGGGCGACCCTGGCGGCGCTTGAAAGGCTGTCGTCTGTGCTCAGGTTCGTGTCCATCCTCTTGCGCGCAGCGAGGTCTGCGTGGGCGGCGAGCCCACCCAAACCCGTTCCACGGTCAAAGCGCGCCGGTGCACCTTCCAGGGAGGAAAGAGGAAAGAATCAGTCACGACTTTCGTTTTTCCACCCCTCCGATAAAAGCGGGGCTTACCGAGGTCTTCCAATTCTCGCTTCTGGTGGTCGGTGTAAAACTCGAGCACGTCGAGCACCGCTTGCGGGTCTCTCGCATAGTCTTCCTTTGTGATATTCGATTTGGTGAGCAGCTTGGCCCACTGGTCGGGCATCCCGGTAAAGGCACCCGTGACGGGGTCGAAACCGACGTGGATGTTGTGGACGACGTTGGTGGGGTTGCTGGCGCCCATGGGCGTCCGCGCGTACACGTCGTCCAGCCATCCGTACAACTCTTCGTCGTTTTTGAGGGAGAGAAAGTAGCGCTTGTCTTTGGACTCGAGGAGGAGACAGTAGGGCTTGAGATCGATACGCTCGATATTGGAGATGTCGCGGAGGAAGATGATGATCTGGGCCGGGGCAGACTGAGGGAAGGGAATAAGGTGGGTGTGGTAAGGATCAATGGGGAAGGATCACCTCTGATTTATGAATGGAGAGGGACTGGCCTGTAAGGACGAGCCATTTACCCTTCCATATCCATGCTGCGAAGCCGCCGTCCTCCTTGATGGTGACGGGGCCGCAACGGATGGTAGAAGCGGGATGGGGATCTGGAGCGCCGGGGGTTGCGCCGATACCGGAGTATGAAGGAGCTGGTGATGAGGGGGACGAAGTGAAGGAGAGGTCAGTAGGACGGCGGAGAGGAGCAGGCGGGGCGGGGCGGGAGGGGTGGAGGGACGTCGGGGATGGATGGAAGGACATGCCGTTGTCACAGTCACGCATGCGACCCACGCTCCTCCGCCACGTCTCCTCCTCACCCTACGGTCGCACCCACGTCTGGCGTAGACGCCCACCCGCCATGCCAAACCCACTCGTCCCAAAATTCCCTCAACTCGTCGTCCGCTCAGACGGTTCCTCTTTCACACATTGGACCACTTCCCCGCGTTCTCGCATCCGTCTCACCCGCGACACCACCAATAACCCAGTTTGGAACTCGGCACTGTGGCTAACAGATACGGCGTTGGAGGACGAGGTGAATGCGACGGGAAGGCTAGGCAGGTTTAATAGGCGGTTTGAGGGATTGGGTAGTGCCGCCAGTCGAGTCGAGGAACAGGAGAAGAGCAATTAGTTGGCTAGTCAGTTTGTATTCATGCCACGAACATGACAACTCTGTCTCAGACCACGCTCACGTGTACGCCTCACCTGGCATGTCTCCTTACTCAAACACCTTCTTCACCGCAGCAGAAAGAAAAAAAAAGCGTAGGTGTCAACGGCTGCGCAGTTTCAAGCGCCAGATATATTTGGAACTTGGGCGGGCGCATCGCACTGCACTGAGCGCGTCTTTCAAAGTATTTTGAAACTTGACTGAAACTGGATTAGTTGCTTGACAGGTCCTTCCGAATGATACGGTTCGGCTATGCATCATTAGTATGCCGAACGCTCCGTTTCACCTTATTTAAATTTCGTGAATTGTATACACGTTGACGAAGGCGATACATATTGGGTTAAGTAAGTTTGGCGCACTGGCGCTCTATGGCTCTTGTCTAATTTGATAAGATGCTTTGCATACTAGTAGCTGTGGTCAACATAAAACCCTAGAGCTGTCTAGGAAGCCTATAGTGACTCATGGCAAGTGTTGCATTGGGTTTACGCTACTGTCTTGCGCGTACTAACGTGATTTTCTATACTTAGGCGCAACCTGTTGTTCCAACAAAGATGAATACATTACTCATGATCCTTGAACGTCGTGAAAGCTCGCTCATACCATTAATTGCATGGGTATCAGGTAGTACCATCCCTTGCTCCTCGATGTCAACATTGCCATGTCACCCCAGCCCTGTGTGCACCAAAGTTCTGGAATGTATTGCTACCTGCGTATAAAATGTAAGTTCTTGCAACCTCATTCTTCACCCGGTGTCAACTCTCTCGTCGCAGGTCGACGTGCAGCATCTCATTCTCATCCTCTCTCTGATAAACTCGCCTCTCCTATACACTATGCAGAAGCATCTCATTCTTTCTGTTCTCCTTGCCTTCGCTTTGGTTGCGATGTGCGCACCAGCTGTAACCGTAAATTGGTTTTTAGTCTTCCGTCGAATTTTGTTCTGACGACGTTCCCTTTTATTTTGTCAAGCTCGCTCGCAGGAGTTGCGCAAGGAGGTCTTCTAAACTCTCAAAGACACCCTCTGGCGGCACCTCACGCGCACCCAGCAAACCACCCAGCAAACCAGTCACTAGAACCCAATCGCACCGAATCGGTCGTCGCGCACCACGGGACATATCACTCTGTGGAATCTCAATACGCGGCCACTCGGCCTCGGCCTGTCAGGGTAACCCAGGATACGTAGAGGTAGTGGATAAGGGCCGGAAGGTATTGCAGTGGAGAAATTGGGTCAGTATTGTTTCAACGAAAAAAAAAAATCGGTATTCGTGACAAAACTAAATTGAACAACAATTTTTGACAGCGCGACTTTTCTCCGGCTGGAAACGAGTGTGGTGGGTGTTCACGTTCAACTGATTGCTCTGCATGATTGAACCGAACATTTGGGTTTTGGGCAGATCACCTTGTAGAACTCCAATTGATCAAAGCCGCACTGGAAAGCATAGGATTCTGCCGGGCGTGGAATGGCATGATACAGCTGGCTGCGAGCGAAGGGCATGTCACGATCTCTGCGGCTGAACAGACCGCGCTGTTTTCTGTCTTGAAAGATGCCGCGAATGACAATCGAGGAATGCACTACTTGTTCAAGGACGTCAATGGAGAAGTAAGTCTTGGAACCCATTCGTCGCATCAATCAATTAATGTATAATTCACCGTCTGCAGAAAGAGCACTTCGTTGGGGAAGTTATTCGCAGAAAGGGCGCTGTTCAGATGCGCCTGGCAATAGATTCCCACGTCGTCAGTTATATCCAGAAACTCGCGACAATTGGGGACACCGTCGCAGCTAATATCGATCGTGCGGCCCTGGCTGTCTTGAAGAGCCTATATACGAAAGCAACTTCGGCGCACAAGGCGGGCACTTCCCAAGAGAATAAAGACCTTTACGCGTGTGCGCTTATGGAAGAAATGGAGACGGCAACGGTATGTCCTAGTCCATTCTCCCCTGCGCATCAGTCATAACAATTTTGATCATTCTTTGAAATAGGGATTCGATGAGAAGATTAATGCAGTGTCAACATACTGGGGATATTTGCGCAGATCTACGTAGATCGCGCCTCGCCTAACTAATTTGTAATCTGATGAGAAAACCCATATACTTGACACTTTAAAAGTTCTCTTTTTTTCGTGACAAAGGAGAACACAAAATTCGACAATCTACTCCAGCCAGTTGTGTTGAATGAAACGATCGGCACAAAGCACGTTTCGATCGGCGGTCACACGACGCGCTTCTTGGCAGAAACACATTCTCAATAACCCACGCTCACGTGGGCCACCGTTGTTGCTCCTTGGTCCTACCTGTAACGCTTTCGGTTCGCGTCTGCCCTTCGGTTGGGTATCGATCTTCTACAGAAACGATACGACAGCTTCTCGGACACGCCGGAAGAGGATGTAAGTTGGCCTGTAGTAGCTCGTACCGCGGCCACAAATTGCCGCTCAAAGACGGAAAGCAGAAAACCCAACCCTCAACACAACGGGCAGTTCGCGATGGCGCTTCGTCAAAAGCCTGTGGAGACGCCGGAGCACAGACTACTCGCAATTGCCAATTCTGTACAGGTACCAGCTGTCGAAAGAGGTTTACATCCTTCATCAATGCCAAAAATAACTACGAGCGACTCGCAACGACCCTCAAGAGTCAAACACAATCCAATTGCAGGAACGTTCAAAGACTTGGACTCGCCTTGAATCGCGTGTGTTCTGCTTCCTTTTTTTTCTTTAGATAGTCACTATCCAACCTCATATTCAATAAACAATCAATTATATGCGAAAAAAGTAACACAGACGCAGGGTGCTCACGCTGCCAAAAGGGCTCCACGGCATTCCCGCACAGTCATAGACCAGTGAATCCGGCACTACGCGCTCTCCGTTTCATCTTATTTAAACTCGCTGAAACAATTTTGCCCCTTAACACAGACACGTTGATCAAGGCGATGCACATGGTCGGAGCTTCCTTAATGGTAATTTGACGCTTATCGCGCAGTGCATTTGCTTACGCTGCACGGCACTTGCTATCCTAGCTGATCTTTGCTTGTCTCATTTTATGCTAATAGCTGGTCGTCCAAGAACAGACGAATCTGCTTGTCAACATAAAACGCTAGATAAGTCTGTCGTCCGATTAAGAAGTGCGATAGTGACTAGGCACTCGTGGCAGGTGTCACATTGGGTTTACGCCATTGTCTTGTGTGTACTAACGTGATTTTCTATACTTAGGCGCAACGAGTTACGGATTCCAACCAAGAAGGAACCATGACTCATGGTCCTTTAACGTTGTGTAGGCAAACTACTGACTTGTGGTTACAAGATTCTGAGGTGTAGTGCAGATACCGCTGTATTGAGCGACGATAATCTGCTGACGACAAGGATAAGGATAAGGTCCTCCCAAGATGGGCTCTGCAAGATTCGGCATCTTTACATGGCCCATCTCCTCGCGCTCGCGCTAAGAATGGCCCCGTCTCATGTCGGTATCAGGCGGTTTGCTCCTCGATGCCTATCAGTATTGACAGCGCTAGGTCTCACCTTCATAGCCCTGTGGACACCAAAATACACGAGTGTCTGCGTATAAAAAGTGTAAGCTCTTGCAGCTTCATTCCTCACCTGGTGTCATTTCTCTCTCGTCGCAGGTCGACGTGAAGCATCTCTTTCTCATCCTCTCTCTGACAAACTCGCCTCTCCTATAGTACGCTATGCAGAAGCATCTCATTCTTTCTGTTCTCCTTGCCTTCGCTTTGGTTGCGATGTGCGCACCAGCTGTAACCGTAAATTGCTTTTAGTTTTCCGTCGGATTTTGTTCTGACGGCGTTTTTCTTTTATTTCGTCAAGCTCGTTCGCAGGAGTTGCGCAAGGAGGTCTCCTAAACTCTCAAAGTCACACACTGGCGGCACCTCACGCGCACCCAGCAAACCACCCAGCAAACCAGTAACTAGAACCCAATCGCACCGAATTGGTCGTCGCGCACCGGACATATCACTCTGCGGAATTTCAATTCGCGGCCACTCGGCCTCGGCCTGCCAGGGTAACCCAGGATACGTAGAGGTACAGGATAAGAACCGGAAGGTGATGATGTGGAAAGATTGGGTTAGTATTATTTCCAAGAAAAATCGTTGACAGCTAAATGAAACATTTTGACAGAACCAATTTTCTCCAGCTGGAAACGAGTGTGGTGGGTGTTCAGCCGGTGCTGCTCTGCATGATTGACCTGAATGTTTGGATTGGCAGATCACCTAGTCGAACTCCAATTGATCAAAGCCGCCCTGGAAAGCATAGGATTTTGCCAGGCATGGACTGGCATGTTACACCTGGCTGCGAGCGAAGGGCATGTCACAATCTCCGCGGCTGAACTAACCGCGATATTTGCTATTTTGAAGACTGCTGCAAATGACAATCGGGGAATGCACTACTTGGCCAAGAGCGTCAATGGAGAAGTAAGTCTTGGGTCATTCGTCGCACCTTGAATGTCAATTAATGTAAATTCGCTCTCTGCAGAAAGAGCACTTTGTGGCGCAAATCATTCAGAAGCGTGGCCCTGTTCATATGCACTTGCCAGTAAATTCTCACGTAGTCAGTTATGTCCAGACACTCAAGTCAGTTGGGGACACCATTGCCGCTAACGTTGACCATGCGGCCGTTGCCACCTTGAAGGCCCTGTATACGAAAGCAACTTCGGAGCACAAGGCGGGTACTTCCCAAGAGGATAAAGACGTTTACGCGTGTGCGCTTATGGATGAAATGGAGAAGGCAACGGTATGTTAGACTCCTCGGTGCATTCATAGCAAATTTTGATCTCTTTAAAATAGGGATTCGAAGAGAAGATTACTGCAGTGTCAAAATACTGGGGATATTTGCGCGCATCTTCGTAGATCATGCCTAACTTATAGATCTAACTCGTAATCTACCGAGAAATTTCATATGTACTTGACACTGAGACGACTTGACAGCGAACTTGAGACCAGAATCTAAAATTTTGACCAAGCATAAAAAACACAAATTGTTAATTTTCCTAGGCCGCCGGTCCCAATTCATAGCACGCACGCCAATCGAAACCCCGATCATCCGATCGTACTCGTACTGTTGGGAGACTCGACAGATCGCCGGCAGGGAGCGCGTGAGCGCGCGCAGCCAGGAGAGCGGGTTACGAGGGTTGATAGAGATGGTGAAGAAGGTCACGATAGATATTGGGAGAATGATGTATGACGATGAAGATTCAATGCGAGAGCGCCTGCCACCCCCTTCCATATGCATTAACACAACACCTTATTGACCGACGAACATGACTTGACTGCACCTTGCGTCTCTCCCCTCCTACCGGGGGTGAATTGTTCGCGCTGAGAAAGCAAGAGATGGGGCTGCACGCGTGGATCGCGTATCTGCAGGACGCAGTCCTGGCGTGGGCGGTAGAGGCGGACGGGGAAGGTGGTGAGGCCGGCGGCGGCAGTGAAGGTGAGCGATCGGGAGGACAGGCAGGTGGCAGAGATGCTACAGCAAGAGCGGGTTGTGAGTGAGGTCCATAGGATTGTGCTTGAAATGTAGGAGCAGTGTACGCGCTGTGGTCGAGAGCTATGGGGGTGTGATCAAGGACGGCGGAGAGGGCGCATGTCTATTGCCACGACGCCGCGGTCGAGACCTCGGATGAGATACTCTATCCCATCAAATACTGCAGATGGTCATTTCCCCACGCGACGCTCGTGGGTCTTCTTAACAGGTGCGTCCTCTTCGAGGCCAAGTGCCGCGAATTACACGGGTGCCCACGAACGGCGAGGTGTACTTGCGCAACCCGAGGTGTTCAGCGTTTCTCTTGGATCCATCACGGACGAGGTGGAGGACGAGGGCGAGGACATCATCTCGAGACGTGGTCCAGGAGGCTCCATCCGGGTTGAAGTGTCGGACGTCGGTGGGGAAAGATGGATCTAGCACTGCAGGCGCTTGTGGAACAGAAAAGTGGCAGAGGCCCTGTGCTAGGTACCAGTGCTATCACCTGACGTGTCGGCGCCGGACTGATCTTTGCTACCCGTGTACAGCGCTGTGGAAAATTGTGAATGTCCAAGGTGGGAAGGATAGCAGCTTGTGGCGGATGCGGAGAGGATGGTGGAGAACGAGATGGGACGGTGAGGCTGGACGATACGAGCCGCAGTTGTTTGAGACCTGGCAGTGTAGAGCAGCTCATGGGGGACTTGGGGTGCCTGGACTGTGTCAGCGATAACGTCATGTAACGTATCTGAATCAAACAGGAGGAATGTGACTCGGCGGACTTCAATAACTTCGAAGCGTCTAGTTCAATTAGTTGTTAATCGTCGCATATACATACAGTCGGACAATCCAGCTCTGGTTCGCCGACGAATGGGCGTTATCGGCGGCGTGATGACAGATGTGCTTTTCCTGGTGTGACATGTGTTACTACCAGCCTTTCGTTCGACTATCACTGGCACACCGCGCGCTTATCACTGCCATCGGTAACTCTCATTTTTCGTTATGATATAGGGTCGGATACTAATTGCTTTCCATGTACATCCAGACTCATAATGGCCAGCGAACGAGAAAGATCTTCATTTGACTCAGACTCGGGCTTCCTTTCCGGTGCTCATTGATTCGTTGTGGGACGGGCAGAGCTTACAGAAGTTCATGGGAATCAAGTATATTCTTGTTTTACCATGCCACGAATTACACAATGATTGTTCCAGTTAATCAACTATTACACCAATGCAGCACCACTTCTCAACTCTACCAGCGTTAACTTCACCTGTGACAGGTCCTAGTGCCATGTTCATAGGTCGTGAATGAGTATCTCCAAAAGTTGAAGGCATTTTTTCAGTGATAGTGCACATGGGCAGAGGAAATCATTTCTCTTGTATGGGATGGGTTGGTAATTGGCAAAACCCAGATCTGCCTTAATTCATTGAACAGATACCAATTGTAAGTATGTGATCATGCTTTGAACATTCTTGTAAACTGACAACCACAGGTTTTCTGAATTTTCCTGGATTGATGCTTCTTCTCAGGATACCATTTGCCTTTCATTGACAAGATTGCCCATGCACTTAATCTCAAATCTAGCACAGCAGATTCAGCAACATTGGCTCTTCAGTGGATCTCTCAGAGAGTCAACTGGCTGATTGTATATGATAGTGCAGATGGAGGATATGGCATTGTTGAAAAATACCTTCCACCAGGAAATATTGGCAATGTTTTGATTACAAGCAGGAATCCAGCTTTACAGAGGATTACGTTGGCAAAGAATTCATTAGAGGTGGTAGATATGGCAGAGGAAGAGGCTGTCTCATTGCTCTTGGAGTCAGCCTCACTAGGTGGCCCATCTGAGTATCTCAGGCTCTCATGCAGGCATTTTATTTTCAAAATAGGTGGAATTCCACTTGCCATTGATCAAGCTGGAGCATACATCAAATCCTGTGGGTGTACCATTGAAGATTATCTGGAGATATATACACAAGATGAAAAATTGATGTCTATTGATGAATTCAAGGGTGCATCCAATTATGGAAATTCAATGTATAAAACATGGGATGTATCCATGCAAGAGATTGAGAAAAGGGCTGCAAGAAAAGATGATTCCAAAGCAGTTGCATCACAGAGTGCCATCACTTTATTGAAGATATTTGCCTTTTTACATCATGCCAACATACCACAAGAGTTATTCAGGAGTGCTGCTGAAAATTATATGTTGAGGGTTAAACAACAGAAGGCAAACTCTCATGCTTCAGCAAAGCCTCTTTTCTTTCTACATTATGCCAATATTGCTAAATTGTTCAAGAATTCTCTACTAAAAGTCACAAAATCCTCACTCCAACAGTCAGTGATGTTGCTGATTATGGATACTTTGTTTTTGAATGAGGGTAAAATGGGATAGGACACCTCTTCATGGCTTGGTATTCAGATTCTGGTTTACATTTTCTTCTGATAAGGCCAATGACAACTTGTATTCAATCCATCCATTAGTTCAATCATGGAGTAGGGATAGAATATCAAAAACAGAAACTGTCATTCACTACCATAAAACAAGGGCATTGTTGTCCTGTGCTGTAAAACTTGATTATGATCTAAGCAACTGTGCCTTCTATCAGTTGCTTGCTCCACATATCAAGTCAAATGATCAATACAGTGTCAAAACAAACATGACATCTGTGTATTATGATGATGAGCATGAGCTATTTTCATGTGTATTTTATGTTATTGGAATGTGGGATGAAGCAGAGAAGCTGGAGGTAAATATAATGAAGGCAAGAGCAGAAAAACTTGGACCAGACCACCCAGACACACTCTCCAGCATGGCCAATTTGGCAGGCACATACAGGAACCAGGGAAGGTGGAATGAAGCAGAGAAGCTGGAGCTGGATGTGATGAAGACAACAACAGCAAAGCTTGGACCAGACCACCCAGACACACTCTCCAGCATGGCCAATTTGGCAGGCACATACTGCAAGCAGGGAAGGTGGAATGAAGCAGAGAAGCTGGAGCTGGATGTGATGAAGGCAACAACAGCAAAGCTTGGACCAGACCACCCAGACACACTCTCCAGCATGGCCAATTTGGCAGGTACATACTGAAGCAGGGAAGGTGGATGAAGCAGAGAGCTGAGCTGGATGTGATGAATGCAAGAAAACAGCAAAACTTGGACCAGACCACCCAAACCACACTCTCCAGCATGGCCAATTTGGCAAGCACATATAGGAAACAGGGAAGGTGGAATGAAGCTGAGAAGCTGGTGCTGGATGTGATGAAGGCAAGAACAGCAAAACTTGGACCAGGCCACCCAGACACACTCTCCAGCATGGCCAATTTGGCAGGCACATACTGCAAGCAGGGAAGGTGGAATGAGGCAGAGAAGCTGGATCTGGACGTGATGAAGGCAAGAACAGCAAAGCTTGGACCAGACCACCCAGACACACTCTCCAACATGGCCAATTTAGCAGTCACATACTGGAAGCAGGGAAGGTGGAATGAAGCTGAGAAGCTGGAGTTGGATGTGATGAAGGCAAGAACAGCAAAGCTTGGACCAGACCATCCAGACACACTCTCCAGCATGGCCAATTTGGCAGGCACATACAGGAACCAGGGAAGGTGGAATGAAGCAGAGAAGCTGGAGCTAGATGTGATGAAGGCAACAACAGCAAAGCTTGGACCAGACCACCCAGACACACTCTCCAACATGGCCAATTTAGCAGTCACATACTGGAACCAGGGAAGGTGGAATGAAGCAGAGAAGCTGGAGTTGGATGTGATGAAGGCAAGAACAGCAAAGTTTGGACCAGACCACCCACATACACTCTCCAGCATGGCCAATTTGGCAGGCACATACTGGAAGCAGGGAAGGTGGAATGAAGCTGAGAAGCTGTATCTGGATGTGATGAAGGCAACAACAGCAAAACTTGGACCAGACCACCCAGACACACTTTCTAGCATGGCCAATTTGGCAGTCACATATATGTCTCAGAAAAAGTGGATTGATGCTCAGGCTCTACTACCCAATGCTGTTGAATCCATGCAGCAGTACATGGGACCTCAGCACCCAACCACCTTGATGTTTATGTCATATTTGAATACATTGCACCAGGAGATCCAGGGGGATGCCATTAGCCTTCAGGGAGCAGGTGAGTGATAAACATTTGTTCATCTGATGCATCCTTGACTATGTATTGACATGTAGTTGGGGATGCACATAATGACTATGTCAAATAAATCTATGCATCACAGTTAGTAACACTTTACCATATACTTACCTTGTACAGTTAGGGACAAAATTGTTGCAACATTTTGAACTGTTGAACTAATTTGTTAATAATTCAGGCAGAATTGATCAAAACATTTTTGTTACAATGAACCCTTTTGCTACTCATCATCATTATTACTCAACAGACCTTTCTTATCTGATTGCCACATGTTTGTTACTCATACTGACTGTGCATGGACACCATCTCCTTTAGTAGTTACCTTCATATTTCCTTTCTCAGGTTGCTACAGCTTCTTTTGCTATTTTGTTGTTATTGTTCTCCTACAGTATATAACCTCTCATGTACTGTAGCATTTCTTTAGTTCCAACTTACTTGAATCTTGCCCTCTAACTCAGAACAATCTTGAGTGCTTTTCTTCTCATCATTGCACTTGTCTTCCACTCAACCTTCATCATCATCAGACTTAGTGTACAGAACTCTTTGTCCAGTAGGCTGGGAGCAGACTGAGACTCTGCTTGTCACTGTTGACTTAGAACAAACCAACATTGAGGACATCAATCTTAACACAAGTTGAAACTCACAACTTACTCAGTGTTTCTACACTAGCACCATACCTTGAATGAATGAACCTTCAAGTGGGGCCCTGAATCAACACCATTGAAACCCAAACCTCTAGTGAGAGACCCCTGAACAGATCTGTTCTCTTTGGGTGGAAATATTATCTAGATAAACAGGAAGTTTACCCATCAACCACCAAAGAAGGTTGGTGCTTTGTCTCAGGAACCAGGAAACAGAATATACCTGTACCAGACAAACTCTTTGAAGGAGATTGTAAGGAAGGAGACCACTATGACACATTACCAGCAGAACTTTGGATCCAGTGGGTAAACAAACACAGGGCTATAGTTTCCCCCACTTCAAAACCAGAACAAACTTGGTGGCAAGGCTTTTGTGATACATATAATTTTGATGATGAGCTTGAATATGTTTCCCTTACACCAGAAGCTTTACTACTTTGGGAAAGCTACAAAGATATGAAACAGGTCAAACTTGAACTAAAACATGAACAGGAACCCCTGAAAACCAAACCAGAAATGGCAACCAAAACCAGTAACCCTAAAGGAGATATTTAACCACAAGCAATCACAGCATTCACTGGGAAAAGGATCAAAGTGCATGCCTTCATTGATTCACTTGAAGATCTCTTTGCATTAAACCCTCACAACTATGAGGATAAAGATGAGAAAAAGATCGGATACACCCTTGCTTGCCTTGGACCAGAATTAAATGACTGGAAGGCTATTATTGGAGATGAATTGAACAGCACCACAGGATTAGCTTGGACAAGTCACAGTGCCTTCACAAAATGCTTCCTTGCTGATTGGGGAGAAGTCAACAGCACAGTCAGGGCCTTGAACAATTTAGCCAATCTCAGAGTTGGAGGAGAGATCACTGTCCCTAAATACATCTGAAAATTCTGAGTGATATAGGAATGTCAGGACTCACAGGATTTACAAACCTTTGTTAAAGGATTACCTGCAGCATCACTGAAAAGGTTTTCAAAGGCCTGGCAGGATATACCACCATGGCAGACATCTACACTAAAGCAGAGAACCTCCACAATGCATTGGAAACTATGCAAATAATTGGAAAACAAACTGGATCTGGAACATGTCCTAATTTTAGCTGAAACACAAACCAATCTGGATCTACCCAAACCATCAGTGCCCTGCCTTTTGGACAGCTTAGTGACAAACAAAAAGAGGAATACAGGAAGACTGAAAAGTGTTTCAGATGTGGAATGCAGGGACATTTCCAGGGACTGTCCCAAACATAAAAACCAGTCCCCCTCAACATCCTCCTATCAGAATAAAAATATTCAATTGGTCACTGAGGAAATGAAGGAACTGGAATGAGGTCTTTACACTAAGCCACACATTCCATGTGGAGTCCATGTGGACTGCAGGGACTTTACCTGGACTTTCCCTGCATCCCCACAACCCAACATTTGGCAGGGAACCCCAGCCAAACTAGACCTGGAGTGCACCTGGACTATCACACATATTCCCTGGATTTTAGGTGGATTTGTGGGGAGTCCCTGTCTCTGGACTGTCCAGGGACTCCAAATGCCACTCAATTATTTGTGACATATGTCGCAATGGCTCATGTGCCCAATTACCATGTGACACTACTCTGTGACATGTTACACTCAAGATTTCCATTTTTGTCTGACACAGCCTGCCTGCTGCCACATAGTCTCACTCCCACCATTGTAGCACTACACAATGCAGTCCCCACCCCACCCAGGTACCCTATCACCCAGGAAGACCCACAGTGGTCACAAGTGCACCATGTCAGTGCTATCAGACAAATTGATCAAGGCATTGAAGAAGTGATGTGAGGAGGATGACAACAACAACAACAACAACAACAACAACAATGACTGGGATGATAACAATGACAAAGACAAAGGAGAAAAGTGAACAAAATGAGGAAAGCAATGGTGTGTAGTGTGCTGCTCATTCTTCAGTCCTCCCTAATCCAACCCATAGCAAAGTGCCCACTGCCAGCTGGTAAATTTTTTTTTCAGCCATTTTTCAGCAGCTAACTGCCACCATTTGCCCCCAACCTTTTGATGATAGCAAAATGTCCACTGCATGAGCCTGGTAGGAACTGGGGATGTTGAGTAAAACACCCAGCCAAGGGTATGTTTTTTAATCTTTGATTATAATACATTCTGATGATTCCTCTCCCATCTGCTCCCCTGCTCTCCTCCAGCCTCTTGTACCCTATTCAACAACCACCCACCTGACCTGTGTAACAACTGCCCACCCAATGACCACCCACCCAATGACTGCCCACCTGTCACATTCTGACCACCCACCTGCCTTGTACAATGGCCACCCACCTGACAACCACCCACCTGCCCTGTTCAACAATCACCCACCCAACATCCTGCCCACCCACCTGCCCTGTATGATAACCACCCACCCAATGACTCACCCACCTGTCCAACAACCACCCACCCAACAACCACCCACCCAACAACTGCCCACCTGCCCTGTATGATGACTGCCCACCCAATGACCACCCACTTCCCAACATCCCACCCACCTGCCTGCCCTGTACAACAACCACCCACCCAACAACTCACCCACCTGCCCTGTACAACAACTGCCCACCTGCCCTGTATGACAACCACCCACCTGACAACCACACACCCACCCAATGTCCACCCACTTGTCATGTTCCAATGACCACCCATCTGCCCTGTTTGATGACTGCCCACCTGATGGCTACCCACCTGCCCTGTATGATGACCCCTTTGTACCACTGCTATTGCCTGTATTATTATTTCTTTGTATATTTAACCTCACCCCCACCCTGTCCTCTGTACCACCTTGGCTGTTCATATTATATTAACTTGTAAATTTAACCCTGCCCTCTGCCCTGTTCTCTGTACCATCCCTGTTGCCCATATTATATTAATTTGTATATTTAACCTGTCCTCTGCCCTGTCCTCTGCTTGCCTTTATTATATTAATTCTGCCCTGTCCTCGTACCAATCCTGCTGCCTGTATTATATTAATTTATTCCATTTATACTCAATGCCTGCCCTTTGCCCTACTTACAAATAGAACATCCCATGTTAAAAACAAGGGAATACCAACAAAAGCACCTACCAAGTATGAATATTCTTTTAAATTATTTTATTTTAATACCAATGCCTGCCATTACAGATCAGAGGGAATTTTACAAAGTAAGAATATTTCAGTTGCTCCTCCACCTTGCAAACATGGAGTACACTACCTGCCATTTTCTGCACCTCAAATTAAGTCACATCATGAATGTCTAGCAGATGAGGAGGAAGAGTAGGGGGAAAAAGAAACTGATGAGGAATATAATGATAGTGACAGTGCCAAGGATCTATCTGCTGATGAGGATGTTGCTGCAGTTTCAAAGAAAGTAGATGTGGAGGATGCACTTGAAGATATTGAAGAAGTGGAGGATAGTGATGACCAGAATAGGCCTGAAAGGTCTGGTGAAATTGCTTTTGCTTTGGATAACTTGGGGCTTGAAACATCTGGGGATATTGAGATGGTCTCTCCCCCTCAAGGTTCTTCCAGAGTCACAGGAGGAGTGTTGAGGGGCAGAGCTATAGGCAATGTGCTAAATCTGCCTGATGCAGATGATATATTGGAACCTCCTATCCTTGCTAAAGGAACTATCAGACTGTTTTCTGACCTTTCTCACAAGCCATCTCACCATAAGCCAACTTTTACTTTCAACACAGAGGCTGAGCCCACCTTGGCACCAATTCTGGAAAAGTTGGGAAGGAATTATTCCCCTGTAAGGCACAATAACTATTGAATTTATGTGCATGAGGGAGGGAGTTGGAATCTCAAAGGTTGCTTCATTCATGCTGTAGAAGATGATAAACCAATTTCTGGGTGACTGACAATGATCAGTTCACACTGTCTGTTTGTGCTGAGGGGAAGGACATATTTGCAGCTCCTGCTGAGAAACCTGGTCCCACAGCCCCTCTGAGCAAAGCTGCCACCAAAGAAGGGGACTTGTCAAAGCATGAACTTATCACTATTCTCAATGTCACTGAGCACTTGGCTCAGCCACAGAAGAATCCTGGCATAAGGCTTAATTATGCCAAGTACAAAGAGTGTCTCAAAGCCCAAGACACCATGAGACAGATGGTTAAAGATGGGACATGGCCTGCTGACATCAAGAAGCCAAATGCCACAAACATCATAGAATTGTTTGTGTCCAAGAGTTACTGGCATACCTACATGACTCAGGCATTTCACATTGCACATTATCCTATACTGAAGGATTGGCTTGAAGGGGAAGCAGAAGGTCTGCCTGATGAGGAAGTTTGGGGAGCAACTCAGACTTCTTATACATTCTCTGACTTGATGAAGGAAAAGGAATGAAGGAAACAGGTTGCAAAGGGGAAAGGAAAGAATAATTCTACCAAAAAGAAGCATAAGTAGGTGGACCAGTGTTGTTATCTGTCTGGAAATGTATAGTAATCAATATGCAAGTTTTTTCTCTGTCATCTTTGGTTCTTTCTTCAAAATTTTGGTGCTCTGGATCTGGCTGGAGATCATCTCAAGTCTGCCCTTGGTTGCTGCAGCCCCCATTGAACAACAGTCCTTCCCAGATATACCCTTCTTACTAATCACCAAGTTCATTCAAGAACATTTTGATTCAACTGTCTCATTGTCAACAGTGCTGATGCTACTTTTCACTGTGACTGAGAACACAAATCTTCTGAATTTGCATTTTTGTCAAAGATCTTCAGATCAAGAAAAAAGCACATTGGCCACTGGATGGATCAGGAGTTTGGCAGGTGCAGTAAAACAGAGACTAGAGAAAGAAGATGCTTCCCTACTGAAAGAATCTGATATGGAAGCAGAAGGCTCAGATCATCAGATCATCATTACAATTTATTGACAATATAGGGGGTGCAGAATGGCTTGCAAGTAAAAGGTGTCCATTCAATACAGAAATTACATGTTATATAATAAATAGAATATGAGATAATGATGCACCATAATGATGATGGTGCCTCGCAATGATATCAGGTGTGCTCACATTAAATGTATTCATCATCCATCTTTCCAATTCCTTCTCTCCATGACCTCTCTTCATCAACTTGGATGCTATCCCTCTTTTCTATCATACCTCATAACCTGTCCTCCTTACTGCATGCACTCATGTGCTCTCCACCATGGATCCATCATTCCCAACACTCCCCCTCAGATCATCCTCCAATCCCATATCCATCATCAAATGTTGATGTTGAATATGAGGTAGTTCTTTTGTGAATATGTCAGCTACATTGTCTTCACTTCATACATAGTGTATCTTAATCCATCCAGCAGAGATGTGGTTGTGAATGAAATGTAGGCTGATATCAATGTGCTTTGTGTGTGTGTGAAATTCCGGGTGATGAGTGATGGTGATCACTGCTTGGTTGTCACTATAGATAACCAGGACTCTGGTGGTGAACCCAAGTTCTCTAAATAGCATTTGAATCCATAATGATTCACAAGTAACATGAGCAGCAGCAATATATTCTGCCTTGGCTGTTGAAAGAGCAATAACACTCTGCTTCTTGGAACTCCATGCTATAGCTCCCCCTGCATACATGACAACATAGCTGCTAGTTGATTTGCGACTAGTCTGGGAAGCCCAATCAGCATTGCAATATAAGATTGGATTGTGCTCATCTGTCATTCTCCTCCTCCCATACTCCATCCTATATCCCTTTGTTCCCTTCAAATAATGGAACACCTGCTTTACAGCTGCCCAATGACATGCCTTAGGGTTGCATGCAAACTGTCCAAGTTGGGTAGCTGCAAACATAATGTCAGTTCTGGTGATCATTGCCAAACGGAGTAATTTGCCAATCAAAGCTGAATAAGCATATGTTGCTTGATTGGATCAATTGTTGTCATCCCCTTTGGTGTAGTCTAGTTGAACATTGGCATTGATAGGGGTTGATACAGGATTACATTCCTGTAAACCTAACTCTGTGAGAATCTGATCAATATAATGCACCTGAGAAAGGAATGTAGTGCAAGTGCCCCAATGGTAATTGATTTGAATACCAAGTAGGTATTTTGGGACACCAAGACTTTTGATCTCGAATTTCCTTTTCAGGTCAGAAGTGATTTGATCAATTTCCTCTTTCACATTAGTGACAGCAATAATATCATCAACCCAAATAAGCAGAATAGTGAATGTACTGCCACTCCATTGAATGAAGACACAATAGTCAGTACATAATTGTCAAAATTCAAGTAGGGTGGCTGTCAGCATGCTGTTCCAAACATTCCCTGCTTGTTTAAGGCTGTATATCAATTGTTGTAGGTGACAGTATTGTCCTGTTCCATTGTCAAAACCAGGAGGTTGTTTCATATAGATTTCCTCTTGTAGGATGCTATTGAGATATGCATTCTTGACATTGTACTGTGTGAGGTGCCATCTGTTAAGCACTGCTGCCACTAGTATAAGTCAGAGGCATTCATAGCACATAACTGGTGCATATGTATTGAGGTCATCATAATCATGTCAGGGCTGCTGTGTAAACCCCTGGGTGACTAGTCAAGCCTTGAATCAGATGGTGTTCCCATATGATTCAAGGCTTTATCATAAAGACCCATTTACTTCCTACCACTTTCCATCCTTCCAGTAATTCCTCCAGCCTCCAAGTCCCCATCTTATCCATCATCCCCAATTCCTCATCCATTGCCTTAATCCACTCCTCCCAACCTTCACTCTCCAATGCATCATTGACATTCTTAGGTAACTTAGATGAATTTGACATAAAGGTGATGTCCCATAATTTGTTGGCATATACACCATCACCATATTTGTCATCCAAGTTGGTTAAATCATCTTGATGGATGACTTGTTGCTGTTACAACCTATGCAGACATTTTCATTTTCTTATGTCAGCACCTTCCTTTCCTGAACACCTATGCATCGCCACCTCCTTTCTATGATTATGCAATGTCACCACTCACATAAGCGTGACCCTTTTTCACTTATGACATATGCCTACCATTGTTTCATTTCTATGACATCACTATGATATCACTAATGATGCATTATGATCTCATAGCCATGATATCATTCTCTAGTACATTCCTTACCTTTTACAGACAGTAGGTTCATGTATAAATACTAGAGTTTGTCTTAGGTCAAACCTTAAGTTTGACTTAGCTTGTAATACACAAGTTACATCTCTGGGAACTCCTAGTTCTGGTGAGATAGTCAAAGTTGTTGTTCAAGTGCTCTCATCTGCCTCACTCATCTCAAGCCTGAGTCTCCTTTGTCAGACTTAGCGCTGTCTACTCAATCGTGTTTCACCAGACTTCACTTTGTTATTGTCTCGGACAATCCTTGTGGCATAACATCATTGATTAGATTAGATGACAACTTGTCATCATAACAATTTAAGTCAAACTTACCAAGACAGCTCAAGTACCAGCTCGTTAGCACACAACCATCAAACTTCCCAGACCAGTTGGTAACCAGACCCTACTCAAGATTTCAGGAGTATTCACCTGAGGAGCTCCACCACCCAATAAAGCTACTAGAGGAATCAGAGGACAATACATTCTTAATGGACTTCAGATCTACAAGGACACTCGCAATCAGATCTGGAAATACAGATCAGATGATTCCTTCATTGCACCCAGTAACTTCTGGACACCACAGAAAGAGAATCGCCCACCCAATGGATCTCATAAATTCCAGAACCATTACTATCTCAAAGGAGTAGAAGTTGCATTTAACAAATCCAAATCATGTTGGACCTATTATTCTGAAGGACAAGAAACCTATATAGAGGACAAAGCATTCCTAGGACCCTATTACATACCTGGAGGGATCAATAACATCCCTGAGCACCTCAGGACCAAATCTGCCAGAGAATCTTCCAGTGGAAAGGGGAAATTCCATGCACCCAGTGACTTGGATTCAGACTTGCTCAAAGGAGCAGATCTAGAAGAATCCAGTGACCTATTTGAGACTGCCCCATTTAAATCGTTTCAACAGGACTCAGAAACCGTACAGCCTAGTCCTTTACAGTCCATATCCTCATTAGGAAACACACCAAAACCCCTTCTATCTTTAGACCTTGCACAGCTGATTGTTCCACCATTGCTGAAACAGGAACTGCCACACAAACCGCCAAAAGAACCAACTCCACCACCAGCATCTCCATCAGAACCACCACCCACACCACCTACACCCAGTATGCCAGATGTAGACATGGCCAATGCACAAGCAGACAACAATCGCAGCATCAAGGGTCCTATGCCCACTAAATTCGAAGGCAATCAACACTTAGCTGAGCTATTTATAAATGATTGTGAGATGTTCTTTGTTTTGAACACTGATTACAACACTGATCAGAAAAAGATCATCTTTGCATTCATGAATATAACAGGCAATGCAGCTCAATGGAAGCTCGCTAAAATCAAGGACCTTAATGAACAAGTTGACTGGGGAACATGGGCCGCTTTCAAAGAAGCATTCCTATCCAATTGGAAACAAGTGGACAGCCCTGGGAGAGCAATGACAGAGTTATACAAAATTGTGCGAATGCAGAAGAAGATGCCTATTTTAGCATATATGGATAAGTTCAAGGAACTGATCAAGAAGTCTAAAATTAGAGAAGAAGCTGCCATCACACCTCTATTCTCGGAAGGACTTCCCTGAATGTGTCCATCAGATCTTGATGCAGAACCCTGCAAATCTACAGGGATGGTATGACACAGCCCAACACTATGCAAATGCCAAAAGCAGGCTAGGCATTTTAGCTGGACTATCTACAGCAGGAAATGGAAGACCTTCGCCCAGACACAGAGATCCAGATGCCATGGATGTCGATGTGGTCATCATCACCACTCTTTCAAAAGAGGAAAGAGAATGACACATCAAAGAAGGACTGTGCTTCATATGTCACAAAGGGGGTCATCAATCATCCAAATGCCCCATGAGGAAGCCATACAAAGGAAACCGAAAAGAATGATTTAAGAAAGGAGTAAAGGAGTCACGACCCCGCCATCACATCAGAGCCACCTCCACAGAACTGGAGGGTGATGAGGCTGAGGGGAATGAAGAAGAGTTAGAAGATGCCAATGAGGACACCACAATGACGGCCATCAGAGTCTTGATGGCACATTTGTCTCCAGAAGGTTGTCTCAATCTGCTAGCTGAACAGGATTTTTAACCAAGGGTCACACAACAGTGGATGTTGATCCTATTCCCTCGGATTCTATCTATATTTGCAGTGTAACAGTAAAATCTTTGACCAATAAGAAGATTTCCATCCCCATATCCATTGAGTCTGATAAACCCACTGAAACTGCCTTGGTTGAATGCGGAGCAGAAGGCCTGTTCATTGACACATCCATTGCCCATAAATGGAAACATGTACCACTCAGACAAACCATTAAAGTCAGGAATGTTGATGGATCAGAAAACAAAGCAGGAGAGATCACAGAAAGGTGTCTGGTCACCTTCAACATAAACAACAAAGTAATGATGCACTGGTTCTGGGTGACATCATTAGGAGATCAGAACCTTATCTTGGGGCTGCCTTGGCTCGAGGAGCATAACCCAATAATAGATTGGTGTGAGAAAACTCTGGAATTCCATAATTCTGAAAAAGACAGTATCTGCGCATGAATATGGAGTCTTTGGGTCCAGATGGATCTAAAAGATGTGGCAGAATATGATGATGCTCTAGTCAAACAGTACACGATGTCACACAGTGGGACTGTTGCCCAGACAGAGGTCAGCTTGCTGTATGTGGCTGAGGAATCAATTTTGGAAGTAGCAATCCACAAATTCACCCCAGCACAACAGATGGAGCATTGCTATAAAGGTTTGGCAGTACCAAGCTCTGCTGAGGATGTAAAGGTACCTCTCGAGTATTCAGAATGGAATTCTGTATTTGAAAAAGAAGCCTCAGAACGTTTTCCCAAGACAAGACCATGGGATCACACCATTGAAATAAAAGAAGGATTCATCCCTTGCAAATCAAAGATTTACAATCTGTCCCCATTAGAACAGAATTCGCTAGATGAATGGATTAAAGAACAACTCGCAAAAGGATATATCAAACAATCAAAATCGCCACAATCATTGCCTGTTACAACCCATGTGAACATTTTCATTTTCTTATGTCAGCACCTTCCTTTCCTGACTACCTATGCATTGCCACCTCCTCTCTATGATTATGCAATGTCACTGCTCATATAAGTGTGACCCTTTTCACTTATGACATATGCCTACCATCATTTTGTTTCTATGATGTCGCTATGATATCACTAATGATGCATTATGATCTCATAGCCATGATATCATTCTCTAGCACATTCGTTACCTTTTACAGACAGTAGGTTCACGTATAAATACTAGAGTTTGTCTTAGGTCGAACCTTAAGTTTGACTTAGCTTGTAATACACAAGTTACATCTCTGGGAACTCCTTGTTCTGGTGAGATTGTCAAAGTTGTTGTTCAAGCACTCTCATCCGCCTCACTCATCTCAAGCCTGAGTCTCCTTCATCATACTTAGCACTGTCTACTCAATCACATTCTGCCAGACTTCACTTGTTATTGTCTTGGACAATCTTTGTGGCATAATGTCATTGATTAGATTGGATGATGACTCATCATCATAACAATTTAAGTCAAACTTACCAAGACAGCTCGAGTACCAGCTCATTAGTGCACAACTGTTGAACTTCCCAGACCAGTTGGTAACCAGACCCTATTCAAGATTTCAGGAGTATTCACCAGAGGAGCTCCACCACCCAATAAAGCTACTAGAGGGATCAGAGGAAACTACATTCTTGACAGACTTCAGATCTACAAGGATACCCATGATCAGATCTGGAAATACAAATCAAACAATTCCTTTGTCACACCCAGTATTTTCTGGACACCACAAAAAGAGAATTGCCCACCCAACAGATCTCATAAATTCCAGAACCATTACTATCTCGAAGGAGTAGAAGTCACATTTAACAGATCTAAATTCCAGAACCATTACTATCTCAAAGGAGTAGAAGTTGCATTTAACAGATCTAAATCGTGTTGGACCTATTTCTCTGAAGGACAGGAAACCTACATAGAGGACGAAGCATTCCTAGGACCTTACTACGTACCTGGAGGGATCAATAACATCCCTGAGCACCTCAGGACCGAAACTGCTGGAGAATCTTCCAGCGGAAAGGGGAAATTCCGTGCACCCAATGACTCGGATTCAGACTCGCTCAAAGGAGCAGATCTAGAAGAATCCAGTGACCTATTTGAGACTGCCCCATTTAAATCGTTTCAACAGGACTCAGAAACCGTACAGCCTAGTCCTTTACAGTCCATATCCTCATTAGGAAACACACCAAAACCCCTTCTATCTTTAGACCTTGCACAGCTGATTGTTCCACCATTGCTGAAACAGGAACTGCCACACAAACCGCCAAAAGAACCAACTCCACCACCAGCATCTCCATCAGAACCACCACCCACACCACCTACACCCAGTATGCCAGATGTAGACATGGCCAATGCACAAGCAGACAACAATCGCAGCATCAAGGGTCCTATGCCCACTAAATTCGAAGGCAATCAACACTTAGCTGAGCTATTTATAAATGATTGTGAGATGTTCTTTGTTTTGAACACTGATTACAACACTGATCAGAAAAAGATCATCTTTGCATTCATGAATATAACAGGCAATGCAGCTCAATGGAAGCTCGCTAAAATCAAGGACCTTAATGAACAAGTTGACTGGGGAACATGGGCCGCTTTCAAAGAAGCATTCCTATCCAATTGGAAACAAGTGGACAGCCCTGGGAGAGCAATGACAGAGTTATACAAAATTGTGCGAATGCAGAAGAAGATGCCTATTTTAGCATATATGGATAAGTTCAAGGAACTGATCAAGAAGTCTAAAATTAGAGAAGAAGCTGCCATCACACCTCTATTCTCGGAAGGACTTCCCCCTGAATGTGTCCATCAGATCTTGATGCAGAACCCTGCAAATCTACAGGGATGGTATGACACAGCCCAACACTATGCAAATGCCAAAAGCAGGCTAGGCATTTTAGCTGGACTATCTACAGCAGGAAATGGAAGACCTTCGCCCAGACACAGAGATCCAGATGCCATGGATGTCGATGTGGTCATCATCACCACTCTTTCAAAAGAGGAAAGAGAATGACACATCAAAGAAGGACTGTGCTTCATATGTCACAAAGGGGGTCATCAATCATCCAAATGCCCCATGAGGAAGCCATACAAAGGAAACCGAAAAGAATGATTTAAGAAAGGAGTAAAGGAGTCACGACCCCGCCATCACATCAGAGCCACCTCCACAGAACTGGAGGGTGATGAGGCTGAGGGGAATGAAGAAGAGTTAGAAGATGCCAATGAGGACACCACAATGACGGCCATCAGAGTCTTGATGGCACATTTGTCTCCAGAAGGTTGTCTCAATCTGCTAGCTGAACAGGATTTTTAACCAAGGGTCACACAACAGTGGATGTTGATCCTATTCCCTCGGATTCTATCTATATTTGCAGTGTAACAGTAAAATCTTTGACCAATAAGAAGATTTCCATCCCCATATCCATTGAGTCTGATAAACCCACTGAAACTGCCTTGGTTGAATGCGGAGCAGAAGGCCTGTTCATTGACACATCCATTGCCCATAAATGGAAACATGTACCACTCAGACAAACCATTAAAGTCAGGAATGTTGATGGATCAGAAAACAAAGCAGGAGAGATCACAGAAAGGTGTCTGGTCACCTTCAACATAAACAACAAAGTAATGATGCACTGGTTCTGGGTGACATCATTAGGAGATCAGAACCTTATCTTGGGGCTGCCTTGGCTCGAGGAGCATAACCCAATAATAGATTGGTGTGAGAAAACTCTGGAATTCCATAATTCTGAAAAAGACAGTATCTGCGCATGAATATGGAGTCTTTGGGTCCAGATGGATCTAAAAGATGTGGCAGAATATGATGATGCTCTAGTCCAAACAGTACACGATGTCACACAGTGGGACTGTTGCCCAGACAGAGGTCAGCTTGCTGTATGTGGCTGAGGAATCAATTTTGGAAGTAGCAATCCACAAATTCACCCCAGCACAACAGATGGAGCATTGCTATAAAGGTTTGGCAGTACCAAGCTCTGCTGAGGATGTAAAGGTACCTCTCGAGTATTCAGAATGGAATTCTGTATTTGAAAAAGAAGCCTCAGAACGTTTTCCCAAGACAAGACCATGGGATCACACCATTGAAATAAAAGAAGGATTCATCCCTTGCAAATCAAAGATTTACAATCTGTCCCCATTAGAACAGAATTCGCTAGATGAATGGATTAAAGAACAACTCGCAAAAGGATATATCAAACAATCAAAATCGCCACAATCATTGCCTGTTACAACCCATGTGAACATTTTCATTTTCTTATGTCAGCACCTTCCTTTCCTGACTACCTATGCATTGCCACCTCCTCTCTATGATTATGCAATGTCACTGCTCATATAAGTGTGACCCTTTTCACTTATGACATATGCCTACCATCATTTTGTTTCTATGATGTCGCTATGATATCACTAATGATGCATTATGATCTCATAGCCATGATATCATTCTCTAGACATTTGTTACTTACAGACAGTAGGTTTCATGTATAAATACTAGCAGTTTGTCTTAGGTCGAACCTTAAGTTTGACTTAGCTTTGTAATACACAAGTTACATCTCTGGGAACTCCTTGTTCTGGTGAGATTGTCAAAGTTGTTGTTCAAGCACTCTCATCCGCCTCACTCATCTCAAGCCTGAGTCTCCTTCATCATACTTAGCACTGTCTACTCAATCACATTCTGCCAGACTTCACTTGTTATTGTCTTGGACAATCTTTGTGGCATAATGTCATTGATTAGATTGGATGATGACTCATCATCATAACAATTTAAGTCAAACTTACCAAGACAGCTCGAGTACCAGCTCATTAGTGCACAACTGTCAACTTCCCAGACCAGTTGGTAACCAGACCCTATTCAAGATTTCAGGAGTATTCACCAGAGGAGCTCCACCACCCAATAAAGCTACTAGAGGGATCAGAGGAAACTACATTCTTGACAGACTTCAGATCTACAAGGATACCCATGATCAGATCTGGAAATACAAATCAAACAATTCCTTTGTCACACCCAGTATTTTCTGGACACCACAAAAAGAGAATTGCCCACCCAACAGATCTCATAAATTCCAGAACCATTACTATCTCGAAGGAGTAGAAGTCACATTTAACAGATCTAAATTCCAGAACCATTACTATCTCAAAGGAGTAGAAGTTGCATTTAACAGATCTAAATCGTGTTGGACCTATTTCTCTGAAGGACAGGAAACCTACATAGAGGACGAAGCATTCCTAGGACCTTACTACGTACCTGGAGGGATCAATAACATCCCTGAGCACCTCAGGACCGAAACTGCTGGAGAATCTTCCAGCGGAAAGGGGAAATTCCGTGCACCCAATGACTCGGATTCAGACTCGCTCAAAGGAGCAGATCTAGAAGAATCCAGTGACCTATTTGAGACTGCCCCATTTAAATCGTTTCAACAGGACTCAGAAACCATACAACCTACGAGGGTCATTGGTCTGTGGGATATGTGACTCCGGCACGATGTTGTTAGGGTCGAAGTTGGAAGGGGTGTCATTGCGTGGATCAATAAGCCTGGGGGGTGTAGTGTTGAGCCTAGCGATGAAAGGGTTAAGGGATCGTCCTTGCTCATCGACTGCATGGTAGGTGGAGTAGATATGTGCAATGGGTGAGGAGGAGCGAGAAGACATATAGTTTCGGTTTGTTTAGTGATGCAAAGATTGCTGGGGCTAATGGAGTTGTCTTCTGCTTTTATATGTCTCTAAAAGTTCTTCCGCATTTGTCAAGTTGCGTTCAGGTTCCCAAGTGTTATGTGACGTATCATAACCTTTCCATTTGACGAGATATTGATACGAGTTTCCTTTCTTGCGATGCGTGATGATCGCTTCGACTTCATATTCTTCTTGTCCATTAATGAGGTCAGGTGGTGGTCTTGTTTCATTTGGATCCATGTGCATCGGTTTCCTTGTAGGGCATAAGGAGTGCTGCATAAACACTGGATGAATTCGCCATTGGCTTGGTAATTTTAGTCTGTATGTCACTGGTCCTAGAACTTTTTCTATAGAGAATGGTCCTTCCTGTTTAGGGGCGAGTTTTCATGTTTCATATGGTATCCGGAGATTTCTGGAATCTAACCATACTTTGTCACCTTCCTTGAAGGGCTTAGAGTGACGCATAGTGTGTTGTGTCATTTTTAGATGTGCTAGTTCGTGTGCAGCTAGCGCTTCTTCTCTTGCTTTGTGTAGCTGTTTCAGATGTGCATCTGCAGCGGGTGCATCAGTACGTTTTACTACTTCTGGTAGTGCTACCGGGTCTGTTCCATACATAAGGTGAAACGGCGTTTGTTTCAGCTCTTGATGGGTGCGTTGATTATGTGCAAATTTGGCAATGGGTAGAATTCTGCTCCAGTTGGCTACGTCATAGGCGCAGAATATTCGGAGATAGATTTCGAGTTCCTGATTTAGGCGTTCAGACTGTCCATCAGTCTGCGGATGAAATGCTGTGCTCATGCGATGCTTGATCTTGAGCATGCTTGTTATCTCCTTAAAGACTTTTGCTGTGAATTGCGGTCCACGATCTGAGATCATGACGTCAGGTAGGCCAAAGTGTTTGAATACTTCTTTGATGTATAGCATTGCTGTTTGTTCAGCGGTAATTGTTTTATGGCAAGGTGATAGAACTACCCCCTTTGTAAGGCCTTGATTGACCACGACAAGAATAGAATCATAACCGTCCGAAAGGGGTAAGTCGGTGATGAAATCCATAGTTATCTGTTGAAAAGGCCGTTGGGCATGGGAAATGATAGGTGTCAAAGGTGCGGCAGTGGGATGAGTATTTGGTTTCATCTGTTGGCATGTGCCACAGCATCTGT